>JAOPGA020000730.1:0-66281 GCA_026419775.2 Acrasis kona
AGTACTGTTAGGTCAACAACACAACTCAGCGACGGCAGAATAGCAAGCGGTAGTAGTGACAAAACAATTAAGATCTGGGACACAAACAATGGACAATGTTTGTTGACTTTAACTGGTCACACAAGTGCTGTTATGTCAATAACACAACTCAGCGACGGCAGAATAGCAAGCGGTAGTAGTGACAAAACAATCAAGATCTGGGACACAAACAATGGACAATGTTTGTTGACTTTAACTGGTCACACAAGTACTGTTAGGTCAACAACACAACTCAGCGACGGCAGAATAGCAAGCGGTAGTGATGACAAAACAATCAAGATCTGGGACACAAACAATGGACAATGTTTGTTGACTTTAACTGGTCACACAAGTACTGTTTGGTCAACAA
Source organism: Acrasis kona (assembly GCA_026419775.2). Taxonomy (NCBI): domain Eukaryota; phylum Heterolobosea; class Eutetramitea; order Acrasida; family Acrasidae; genus Acrasis; species Acrasis kona. The sequence goes on from JAOPGA020000730.1 coordinate 389, forward strand.
CACAACTCAGCGACGGCAGAATAGCAAGCGGTAGTGATGACAAAACAATCAAGATCTGGGACACAAACAATGGACAATGTTTGTTGACTTTAACTGGTCACACAAGTACTGTTATGTCAATAACACAACTCAGCGACGGCAGAATAGCAAGCGGTAGTGATGACAACACAATCAAGATATGGGGCTCAAAAATTAATTTACAGGAATATACAAAGTAGAAATTTTAAAATCCTTCCAAGTTCGGTTGGGTTTATAAAGTGATTCGTTTTTTATTATTCTATTACAAGTTTTCGTTTTCAATCATATTTTATAAAAAAACGATTTTGCAAAGACGCTCCTGGCATAAACCCTAATTTAATGCAGAGACTTTAGAGAGGTCGATCATTCGCCGCTACTCAGCACCATTATGTTTTTCATCTGTTAGATACCGGATTTAAGGTTTTCTTAGATTCAGTACGTCCGTTTTTATAACTCAACCTTCAAACAAAATTGATCGAAATTGAAGCAGGTTAAACATGTTCCATGGTCTCTGTCCGATCTCATTCAAAATTTGTGTATGATAATTTGGCATGACATCCAGCTGGAAGTAATTTGGCATAGACTTCGCGCTCCTCAACAAAATGTACAGGCTAAAAGTATTGTTCGACTGGAATGACAGGTTGAAGATTTGGCATAGGCTTTGCTCTTTCCAGTGGTATTATAAGTCACAAATGTAAACTCATATCATTGATGTCAAGATGCTCTAATTCACTCTTTATATCTATCCTTATGTGTAGTTAGTTATAAAGGCCCGTAGACAGGACCAACCTAACTTATAGAAAGATTAAAAGTGAATGTTCAACACCATATTACTCTTCATACTTCCTGCAATATAAAAATATACTATTGTAGTTTAGAAATAGTCTAACCGCAATGCTTACATACATACAATTTCACACGTGATCGATTTGAGGTACGCATCATACGTGTGAACTTTTTGATCTTAGTTGATTTATACAACTCCAAACCTTCTATTTTATAATAGAAGGTTAAAAACTCCCTACCTTAAGAATTAGTTCAACCCTCACAATCGCACAAACACGTCGTGTAATCAAACGAGTTATTTGAAGCATTAATTAATGAAAGATCTCCTATTAACCAAACCCAAGAGATCCCTCTGATGCAATATTATTTATAAATTGAGTGAACCTGGATTTGAATTCCAGTTTTCTGATGTTGCAGCACGGACTTTATCTGATTACTTATATTGGTTCAATCTAATCAAATAAAATTGTATTTACTAAATACTCTATCAGGTAGCCGCAAACCAGTCGGACTCCTAAAGGCACTTGCTATTAATGGCCGTGAGCAAGGTTGACTTTAGTTCATTTCACCTTTCATTGTCATCCACTTTTGGTTAAATTTAATTTGTCATTCTCAAGAGTTCCAAAAAACAAGTATGAGGGTGTGCTATGTTCTTTGTTTGTTCACTCTACTTGTGTCTGAAATTCTAGCCTTGGCTATATCATCTAATGGTTTAACCAACGTATGGAGGAATGGAGTGGCCATTTCGGATTTTAAATACATGACCATCGCCCCTGGTGATGTTTTGGCAATATCCTCACAGTCGCTTAATTCAACACAAAAATACATTCTCTCAGAGGTCAAGTATTTGAACTCATCCAAACACTCTATTTCGCTCATCACCAACAAACATTGGAGGTGTTCCAGTGACCTTTCACTAGACAAGTATAAGAACTTTGATGGATACTCCCCTCCATTCGTTCATGAAGTAAATGGATATGGATCGTGGGCGGACAAGTATTCTCCTATAATCTCAAACAATGCTGAATACATTTGGTCTCAAAATAGGACTTCAGAATCGGTTGTTTGTAAAATCCAAATACCAGAAGTAACAGAAAACAAGAAGGGTGCCACCATCAAGGTAGCAAGAGACAACTTTATCAATGGAGTTTGGGTCAACAACGCACTTGTTCCTGGATCCGATGCTTACAATGGTGCTTCCATAAGAGACGCCTCAATATATCAAGTTAATCTATCCCCAGGAGACTTTGTATCCATTAGGGTAATCAATGCTGGAACATACACTCCCACCAACCCAGCTGCGATAATGGCCGAGATCACTTATGACAACAATCAAAATCAATCAAAGACAATACTTTCGACTGGTTCATGGATGTGCACCAACAAACTAACCAACACCAACTGGTTTAATAGCACCTATGAAAACTTCTCCCCCGCCATTGTGTCGGCAGATAATGGTGCTGGTCCGTGGGTTAATTTGAGAGTAACTGCAATCTCCAACGATGCCAAATGGATCTGGCACAGAGACTTGGTGGACGAGGCCGGATGCAAAACTCAACTCGGTAGTTTTGCAAGTCAGACATTAGACGCATACGGTTGTGAAATTTGTTCCACTTATGCCGCACAACCTGGATCGAAGAGGAATGGATGCAACTGTTACGACGAAATCACAACAAAAACCAATGCCCCCACCCAATCTCCCGCAACAACCACTCCAAACACCTTGATCAATTTATATCTATCCATCGATAATTACGTTAGAGGACTTTACATTAACAACATACTCGTTCCAGGAACATCCAACAACATTGACTGGATGAACACCCAACACATCTCGTTACCCATCAAACCAAATGATGTGGTCGCCATTCAAGCCCACAACACACTTTCAGTACAGGGCATTTTGGCACAATTAGACATTGACGGAACTATAATTGCATTAACCAATTCCGTCAATTGGAAATGCACCGGTAATTTGTTACTTGATAAAGGAGATAACTTTACGGGTTACACCACGCCCGTCAACTACGGTAGTAATTTTAATCATCCTACCTATGGCCATAGAGCTTACATCAGTAAAGATGCTGAATGGATTTGGGACGTTGATTCACAAGTGGAGTATTCTACGGTAGTGTGTAAAGTGAAATTAAATGCTTATCTGTTTCCCACATCAAGCGTTCCTACTACAACGCCAACACCAAGCACTTCATCTCCCACCGCAACGCCAACCGCGACTCCTATTTTGCGTACGCTACCACCAACACCCACACCTACTCAAACAAAAGCACCTACGCTCACAACAACTCCAGAAGTAATCACTACCACTGCTACACCGACTACTACTACATCATCTCCTGTAGTCACTACCACCACCGCTGCACCAACCACTACAACTGCCGCACCAACACCCACCCCATCAACTCCATCATCATGTTTCTATAAATTTACAGATCCCTCGCTACCAACATTTACATTACCAGAGCCACTATCAGGAGACTACACTCTCAATAACGGCAATCCAATCATCACATCACAAGATACACCAGCGAGAGGATGCAACGGAGATTTATTCGAGTACTTTGATCCTCAAGATAAGGCCTGGTACAAGTGGTATTTGGATAGTAACAGAAATAACCAAACTTCCATCAACACATTCTATGTAACTAACGAGAATCGATTAAATGTTAGAACGATTCAAACGAATCAATCTCCATTGATTGATTTATTGCACGATAAGATTGGAAGGTTAACAATAACATGTAACAACGGAGTTAGACAGTGTTTGTTATTTAATTTGAGATCTCCACGTGTTCCTGCACCAATCCCTACTCAAACGCCATCGCCAACTACACCTACCCAAACGGTAACTCCTACACAAACACCCACCGCTACATTGACTACTTCACGAGCACCATCTTCATCACTATTGATAACTACGCGCACACCCACTTCAACTCCCACTCAAACATTATTGTTCCCTACACAATGGAAGTGTGTTTATTCGCCTAATGATAGAGACTACTTACCTGGAAGAATAAACAACCAAGGATATGCCGAATGCATGAGTAGCGATTGGCAAAACTGTTTCTGGACTTCAACAATGCAGGAATGTAACGATCGAGTAGAGAACATGAAATCTACTCCAAATAATCTAAGACCTCTACAAACAGCTGTCAACTCTCCATGTCCATATTACTTGAATTGGGGATGTGCAATCTACAATGCGTTCTATCCGTTCACTCCATCAGTTACACCTACTGTATCACCCACACAAACACCTACTCCAACACGCGAGGCTACTACATCATCAGCAACTACTTCAATCCCAACAATAACATCTACTCCTTCACAATCACCTATTTCAACTAGAGCACCTACTCAAATACCTCTTGTTACAAGTGCCTCTGCTGCAACTCCTACACCAACATCTATTCCTACTCAACCTAATCCAACAAGAATACCTACATCGACTCCTACACAATCACCATCACTCTTACCAACTCTAGTACCTACTCAATCACCTATTCCTAGACCGCTCACTCAAATACCTAATATCACAGTTGCTCCTACAGCAACAGCAACACCTACTTCCAACGCAACATCGACATCTGCTATACTTCGCTTCAGTGTCGATAATTACCTCAATGGACTTTATCTAAATGGTGCTCAGATACGCGAAGGAAATAATATTAATTGGGAAATTACGCAAACAATTGAACTACCAATTAAAGTAGGTGATGTGATTACAATCCATGGTTACAATACACAAGCGCAACAAGGTATACTTGCAGATATTATCAACAAGAACACTGGAAGAGTAGTAACTACTACTGGTAGTCACTGGAGATGTAGCGGTAATGTTAACCTTGACAAAGGTAGTAACTTTACAGGATATAACTCGCCTGTTACATATGGTAACAATAATAACAATGCTGTATGGGGAACAAGACCTAGTATATCCTTTAATGCTATGTGGATATGGGATGTTAACTCACAAAGAGAATACTCTTACAGTGTATGCAAAGTACAAATTACACAAGCAATGTTGAGCGAAAGTATTACTCAAGAAAGTTGTACGCAACTCTCCATCTCTTCTTGGACTCCAAATGCTTTACCTTCAGTGCTGTCTACTTCAGTACAAGGTAATGGTTTTCCATGGAAAACAAACGGAGAATACATTTATTCTGGAGATAATCTAAGCAAACATTCCATTACATCAAGACTTGACTTTACATTTACAATTACTAAACCATCCGTACTAGAGTTCGATTACTGGATGGTATCAGAAACAAGCTATGACGTTTTCACATTCAGTTTGACACCAAGTACTGGATTTAGTATCAACAGGAGTGGCACATACAGAACATATGAAACTGTTCAAGTACCAATCTTTAACAGTGGAGTATATACAGCATCATGGACATATAGAAAAGACAGTTCTATCAGTGTAGGAGAAGATCAAGTAAGAATAAGAAGGATTGTACTTTATGATAGTAGGTGCGTTGCACCAGAATATGATGCCACCCCAACACCTACTGCAACACATACGACCACTCCCTCACAAACAATATCACCAGCAACTACTCCAATCCCAACAATAACATCTACTCCTTCACAATCACCTATTCCAACTAGAGTACCTACTCAAATATCCCTTGTTACAAGTACTCCTACAGCAACAAGAACAGTAGCTACTCCCACACAATCATCATCACCATTGACAAGTTCAGCTGCAACACGCACATCTACTTCAACACCGACACTCAACCCTACTCCTACACGCACTCTAACACCAAGCCCTACTCCTACCCAATTACCAACCTCCACTCCTACACGTACTTCAACACCAGCCTCCACTCCTACATCAACACCAACCCCTACACCAACTCAGTTGCCAACACCAACTACAACGCCTACACTCATTCCAAATCCTACACGTACTTTAACAGCCACTCCTACTTCTTCCAGAACACCTACCCAAACAACTCTAGCTACAAGCACTCCAACTGCAACAAGAACACCTGTTATTGTTAAGTTTAGTATCGACAACTATCTTCAAGGTTTCTACTTGAATGGCGCTCAGATACGTGGTGTTAATAGTATTGAATGGATGGAAACACAAACAATAGAGTTGTCACTAATAGAAAACGATATCATTGCAGTTTATGGTTATAACACACAAGCACAACAAGGTGTCCTTGCAGAAATCGTCGACAAAAACACTGGAAGAGTAGTAACTACTACTGGTAGTCACTGGAGATGCAGTGGTAATGTTAACCTTGACAAAGGTAGTAACTTTACTGGATATAACTCACCTGTTACATATGGTAACAATAATAACAATGTTGTATGGGGAACAAGACCTAGTATATCCTTTAATGCTATGTGGATATGGGATATAAGCTCACAAAGAGAATACTCTTACAGTGTATGCAAAGTACAAATCACACAAGCAATGTTAAATGGAGGTACCTCAACATCTACACAAACACCTACTGCAACAAGAACTCAAACACCATCACCAACTCTATCAGCAAATTCATCATCTGCGCCAACACGCACTTCAACTCTCGCACCTACATATGGTGCGACAGCTATTCCTACTGAAACATTAACCCGTAATCCATTCCAATCGAACAGTAGTTGTACTCAACTCTCTATTACCTCTTGGACTCCAAATGCTTTACCTTCAGTGTTGTCTACTTCAGTACAAGGTACTGGTCAACCATGGAAAACGAACGGAGTATATATCTACTCCGGTGACAACTATAATATGAACTTCATTACATCAAGACTTGACTTTACATTTACAATCACTAAACCATCCGTACTAGAGTTCGATTACTGGATGGTATCAGAAACAAGCTATGACGTTTTCACATTCAGTTTGACACCAAGTACTGGATTTAGTATCAGCAGGAGTGGCACATACAGAACATATGAAACTGTTCAAGTACCAATCTTTAACAGTGGAGTATATACAGCATCATGGACATATAGAAAAGACAGTTCTATCAGTGTAGGAGAGGATCAAGTAAGAATAAGAAGGATTGTACTTTATGATAGTAGGTGCGTTGCACCAGAATATGATGCTACTCCAACACCTACTGCAACACATACGACCACTCCCTCACAAACAATATCACCAGCAACTACTCCAATCCCAACAATAACATCTACTCCTTCACAATCACCATTGACAAGTTTAACACCTACACGTACTTTAACAGTCACTCCTACTTCTTCCAGAACACCTACCCAAACAACTCTAGCTACAAGCACTCCAACTACAACAAGGACTCAAACACCATCACCAAATCCATCAGTAAATCCATTTACCTGCTTAGAAAGTTCCTTCACACAATGGGCCAGTGGTAACACAACAGCACTCCCACCAAAATTTTCTACCGTTGGAGCCAACAATGGAGATTATTGGAGAAGTGCAGGTAGTTACATCTACTCCGGTAATAATTATGACAGACACAGCATACAATCCAGACTCATGTATGAATTCACAGTAGACAGCAACGCTGTTTTAGTAATTTGAATACAGCATGGAATCAGAAAAATCTTATGACTTTTTCGAATTTACAATCACTCCAAATGTCAGTTTCACTGTGCGTGAAAGTGGAATAGTGTTGAACAAAACCATTTTAACGCCAGTATTATCATCTGGTAACTATATTGCTACTTGGAAATATTCAAAAGATGGAATTATTAGTTCTGGTATGGATCAAGTTAGAATAAAACAAATCAGATTATTTACTGATAACTGTTCTACAAGGACTTTGGCACCCACACAAGCTCCAACTATAGCACCTTCTTTAGCACCTGTTGCTACAAATACTCCCATTGCAACAAGAACACCTGTTATTGTTAAGTTTAGTATTGATAACTATCTTTATGGTTTCTACTTGAATGGCGCTCAGGTGCGTGGTAATAACAGCATTGAATGGATGGAAACACAAACAATAGAGTTATCATTAAAAGAAAATGATGTCGTTGCAGTTTATGGTTATAACACACAAGCACAACAAGGTGTTCTTGCAGAAATCGTCGATAAGAACACTGGAAGAGTAATTACTACTACAGGTAGTCACTGGAGATGCAGTGGTAATGTTAACCTTGACAAAGGTAGTAACTTTACTGGATATAACTCACCTGTTACATATGGTAACAATAACAACAATGCTGTATGGGGAACAAGACCTAGTATATCCCTTAATGCAATGTGGATATGGGATATAAGCTCACAAAGAGAGTACTCTTACAGTGTATGCAAAGTACAAATCACACAAGAAATGTTGTTGTCAAATAGAAGTGAACCTACACATACCCCCACTCCAACAGCAACTCAATTCTCAAGAATTCCTTCACCCTCTCCTCAAGTGTCGTCAGCTTCGGTTGTTGGATTCAATTTTGTTATTTTGCTTTTCACCTTGTTGTTCTTGATGTTTTAAAATTTAACGACGCACTTTACAATCCCGATTTGGAAGCTCAATAAATAGCAGCGGCTCAATAAAAACAAAATTGAAATCCAAAAACGTGAACATTTTGAAGCAAACGGCATCAAGTATGTTGTCATCAGGAAGCCCAAACACTAACCGCACATGTTTAGGATGCTTCACAACTGTCAGTCGGTATTAGTACACCCAAGGATATGCCAAAAGAAAGCCCTGTGCTAGATATTTGGTGTGGTCGAAACACAAGTCCTGTAAGAATGTCATTGTAGACAAGCAAAAATCTTGAGGGGGAGAGGCCAAAGAAGAAGAGAAAGACCAAGAAGAGTAGTAATGTTGTTGAGGCTGAGCAAGTAATTGTGGCACCATAGACCGTGAAAGAAAACACGCACGTGCAAGAAATGTGGTAATTTATTGACGAAAGAATACCACACATTCAAGGGGAGAAAACCACTGTGTAAATAAAAATTGTAAAGTTTTAATTTTAGACCTTCCTAAAAAAATCAAGTATAGCGCGTCGTTAATAAACGTACAATTTTGAATACATTGATTGAAGGTTTTGTAAGCCATTTACTAAATTTAAATATTTCCTGATTAGATGTTTCAATTTGACAGTCAATGACATTCACAACAGAAGATTGAGCAACAAGAAAATGAGGTCATGTTTTAGTACCTTAGAATTTCGGGTAGTACTTGCCTGTTTGGTTTTTTTACTTCTACTACTTTTCGCATACAAAGATACAACACATTCTTTGTTAAAATCGCGGTTATCGGGATACCCACTGAAAATAGAGGATGGACATATTTATGATGATAACATTGATTTTGCAACAGAATGGTTAGCAGAAGTAAACAGGACGGACATAGTGCGACAAGCTAAACGAAACGCAGAAGTTAAGAGCATCAAACCTTTGATTTGTTTAGGCATCATAACACACAATCGCAAGGGATTAAAGTATCTTTACGTCACTCTCTACTCCATCTTGCGTGACATTTTTCAAAGTAACAAGGAAGGAGAAGAGTTTAGGACATTCCTTGAGCGCGTCACACTTTTCGTACTAAATGCAAATAAAAACATTGAGGGCGATCCAATTCTAAAGGATGTAGTGGATGCAGGCATCGACGTGATACCCAGTACTTCAACCACAGAAATTGAAAAAAACTACAGAGCAAAGCAGAACGAAGATTATATATCTGCACTTGAGCATTGCAGCAAGACTCAAGCGAAAATAACCTTAATCATAGAAGATGATGCCTGGGTAGGTAGAGATTTTTTCAAAGTAGTTCAGAAGGATATCTACCCTAAGTTGAAGCATATAAAAGATTGGCTGTGGATCAAACTTTATTTTGATCCCTATTGGGATTTTTTCAGTAACAGATCCATGGTGTTTATTGGTTTTCTATCTTTCCATGTTGGCTGTATTTTTGTAATCCTTTACATTTTGTTGTCTGCATTTTTTAATATAGCGAATAGACTTGATCGATTAAGATCAGCTTTTCTGTTTGTGGTCGCCTTCGGTACCACTATACTATCAATGTTAATCATTGGCTATCCAAACTTACCTTTTGATCGGATCGGCTTTGTAGAACACTTCAAACCGGGATCGACAGTTGCACAAATTTATCCTAACAGCAAGCTGGAAGTACTTATCGATTGTATGAGTAAAAACAAGTTACTTTATAATTCAGATCTTAATATTGGGGAGTGCACAAAGGAGCATAATCTGAGGGGGTATCATTTTAAGCCTTACCTAGCAAAGCACTTCGGGGTTAAATCAACGAGGGATGTGTAGGAATAAAAAGAATTTGATTGAATAGTTGGATTAGATATATTGCATCTTCTTTTGTTGCTCTATCACTTCAAGTACTTGAGATCCAAATTTATTTTGACACATCGTGTTGAGGATGCTTGGAAGAAGCGATTTTCAAGCGGTGCTAAAAAACATTATCGTGAAAACATTCTTGATTCTGCATGCTTGCTGTTCAAGAAGTTCGTGCTGACGACCTTCAATCTAGTCCATGTGTTAAAATCCGTTCTCTTTGAATCCTCACAAGCAAACAAACCAAAGCGGTGAATTTACATTCACACATTCAGCCCGCATCCTGCTCGCGGAAGAAGACGGCTAATAAAAGCAATATTTTTGTAACATTTCAATCGCTTTTGGACAACCCTAGGAGTTTTCAAAAAATAGAGAAATTGTAAAGTATAACTAAAATCGTCTTCGGGAAAATAGTGGTATGGACAATAGAACAGAGGACATAAAAACATGGAAGACAAGGTTTTTGTTCATACTAGAGAGGAGAAATGGAGCATCAAACATTAACATATTCTCGTATTATCTCTCCGTCATAATAATGATGTCGTCTTGGGTATTCATTTTTGACCACAACTCGATTACTAACATAACAAGGTTTTTATGGGCTCCACAATGCCATTCGTACTAGAGGTATACTGTAAAACCCCGAATAATGAAAAGGGTAGAGTGATTGGGGACATGAATTTCTACGCAGAGATAGTTCTGCTTCTATTAGGATGGACTTGGGGTTCACTTTCTGATACGATCGGGAGAAATTTATTATATGTATTCGGATTTTCATTTACAGGTTTAGGTATTGCATTATTACCTGTCGCGAACTCTTACGGCGCACTCGTTATTGTCCGTTTAATATGCGCTTTAGGTACTTCGGCATTGTTAGGAATCTACTTGGCCACCATCGCAGATTACGTAACCGATGAGGATAGAGGGAAGGCGGCAGGTCTTATGGGTCTTTCTTTAAACATCGGCTCTCTATTCAGTTCTTTTGTACTAATAAATCTACCTCTCTGGATGTCAGGTGGAGGAAGAGGTATCCTCACCGAAATCCAATCGGGATATATATCCTTTACAATTGTTGGCATTCTTATGCTATTGGGTGGTCTTAATTGTTTGTTGTTCCTCAAAGATGTGAGTAGTCCACCTATTGTTATTAATAGCGAAATTGTAAAGACAACAGAAAAGAAAGGTTTAGCAAAGTTCTTTTTACAATATTTGAAAGGTATTAAAGCAGCTAAAGATCCGATAGTCGCGTTGTCCTTTGCCACTGCTTTCATTAGTAGAATGGACGTCGCTACGCTTGCTTACAATTCATTGTGGATGCAACAAGAATTGGACGAAGCTGGATACTCTCGTTCTGAGGCTCTTTCTATTACCGGTCTTGTATCTGGTATATCCGGTCTCCTCACAATATTCACAGCTCCTACAATAGGATATATGGCTGACAAAGTAGATAGAACAATCCTGCTAGGATGCGTTTCTTGCTTCTGTATTATCACCTTTAGTGCAGTTGCTATCATACCAAATCTTATTGGTTGGTGGGTTTATGTTTGGTTTGCTTGTATGAATATTGGTCATATAGGAATTACTGTTGCCGGAAACGCATTAATAGCTGGTGCAGCACCTGATGACGCTCGCGGATCAGTTATGGGTCTCTTTAACTTGCTAGCCAATGTTGGTGTTCTTTTTGCAACGAAAATAGGGGGTCACATGTTTGATTCTAGACATTCTTATCCTTACTACTTTGTTTCAGGCGTAAATTTGATTCTAACCACATTATGTATTATTACAGCCGCTTCTCAGTGGATTTTTAGAAAAAAAGAGAGATTGATCGAAGATGTTGAATTAGGGGATGATGAATCAAATAAAGACAGAATAACGGAAGAACAAAGTAATAAAGAAGGCGATCAACGTGTAGATTGATGTACGAGCGTATTAGAAAATTAAAGCATCATGACTTGTGGGAGTCACTATTAGAAGGGTAAACCTTTATAACGTCCATTAATAAAAACTAAAAAATTTTGATGATAGCACTCTTTTTTGTCTTTGTCTTCACCAGGTCCAGTGAAGCCAGCCATAGTCCCTTTCTCATGCACAATGCGATCAGTTCCAAGGTGTCTAGTTTGAATTTCTTGGCATCCCAATTGTGATTGATCGTCCTCATGTCGATGATTGGTCTCCATATTTCGTCCTCCCACAAACTTTGATTTTGGGGTCAAGGTGTAGTCATGAATTGGTGCCGGAGGAATTGTCTGTTTGAGAGTAATTTCCTCGTCCACCACGTCCACCACGATTTCCGCGTCCACCACGTCCTCCACGTCCACGGCCTCTTTCATAAAGAACGGACGTACTGAATCTAAGAAAACCTCAAATCCGGTATCTAACAGATGAAAAACATAATGGTGCTGAGTAGTGGCGAATGATCGACCTCTCTAAAGTCTCTGCATTAAATTAGGGTTTATGCCAGGAGCGTCTTTGCAAAATCGTTTTTTTATAAAATATGATTGAAAACGAAAACTTGTAATAGAATAATAAAAAACGAATCACTTTATAAACCCAACCGAACTTGGAAGGATTTTAAAAYTTCTACTTGGTATATTCCTGTAAATTAATTTTTGAGCCCCAGATCTTGATTGTGTTGTCATCACTACCGCTTGCTATTCTGCCGTCSCTGAGTTGTGTTGTTGACCTAACAGTACTTGTGTGACCAGTTAAAGTCAACAAACATTGTCCATTGTTTGTGTCCCAGATCTTGATTGTGTTGTCACAACTACCGCTTGCTATTCTGCCGTCGCTGAGTTGTGTTATTGACATAACATAGCTTGTGTGACCAGTTAAAGTCAACAAACATTGTCCATTGTTTGTGTCCCAGATCTTAATTGTTTCGTCATCACTACCGCTTGCTATTCTGCCGTCGCTGAGTTGTGTTATTGACCAAACATTACTTGTGTGACCAGTTAAAGTCAACAAACATTGTCCATTGTTTGTGTCCCAGATCTTGATTGTATTGTCACAACTACCGCTTGCTATTCTGCCGTCGCTGAGTTGTGTTGTTGACCAAACATTATTTGTGTGACCAGTTAAAGTCAACAAACATTGTGCATTGTTCACATCAAATTCTGTATTTTTTCCTCTTGTTTTCTCTAATTGTCCTTCAAACAGTTGGTAATATTGCGAAAAAGTGTCTTGTAAGCAATAGAACTCAATGTCTTTCCACAACCTCTCTTTTCTCTTCTTATCAAGTTCTGCAATTGCTTCTCCTACAACCTCTCCGCGTAAAGCCTCAATTATAAGGTCAAAGTCGTTCGCTTTTCTGTCTATAAAGTAGCTCCCGTCTGCTTCCGTCTTTGTTTGCATATAGCAGCTAAACATGCCAGTAAAGAAGCTGTCTTTTTGCGAGGTAAGAGTATCTATAGATGTTGTATATACTGTTCCTCCGATATCTAATTTGATTCTGTTCCCTTTCACTCGTTCAGCCATCTTTGTTCTTATTTCCTCTATCCTTTCCATTTTTTCTTTCGCCTCTTCTCTTTCCTCTGCGAGTCTTGCCTTCTCCTCTTCCAACTGCTTTTTTTCCTCAGAAAATTCTGCCCTCTCTTTTTCTAGTCTTCTCTCCTTCTTTTTTATTTCTACCATCATATTCTTCAACGCCCCTACCACATCGTCTACGCGTTGTTCCAGCTCTTGTCCACTTTCAGCACTCATCAGCAGAGAAACCCGATTTTTTGAAGAAATGGCATGTTTTTTGTAAATAAATTGAAGTTAGAGAGACCAACAACGTACAACTTCAATAGACTATGCAAGCACACTTCACTTTCAACACAGTGTTTTCCACAAACAACTCTGACTGGGGCACCAAACTCCATTATTATACCTTCCAACATATACAATTATCTACCACCACCACCTCCAGCAAGACGATAAGGACGATATCGTTATCAACACTGAAGAATATTTTGGAAGAGGGGTAGTCAAAGTTCGTACTGCCCAGCACAGGACTAACGAATTGTTGAGATTGAGTTTGAACAATTACAAAGACTCTTGGAGGCAACAAGGAAAAAAAGAGGGTTGGTCCTGGCTACTTGAAATGATTATACATGTACAGACAAGGATGGTTCAAGGTGACGTTACAAGAAGAATTACAAAGTTCTCCCTTGGAATTGCAAAAGAAGAACACGTAGAAGAATGGTTTGGAATGATGGCTATAACATCAATAAGGAAGACGGAGCGACAAAGAAGGATTCGTGAAGCGGGTGGGGACTTTGATCATGATACCTGGCAGCACATGAAGTTCAGCGGGGAAAAGGTCAACAACATTCCAATTGCACCAAAAGGATGGAATCGTTTCTCATTTGAAAGAAAGTTCGATAAAGAAAATTCTTCTGAGTTCTTCCACTTTTCCCTGGATCCACTATTACATTTTCCTACTGCTTCAATACCCATGAGCTCCGGGCATCATTTACATATTCAGTGTTCAGTCCAAGACTAGTACAAGGAGAAGGCATTGTATGGGCACCTTGCTAATCATTTTTATACTGTATAATAAATTCAATGGTAATCTTCAATGCTTAAAAGACTGTCAGAGGGGCAACAAGTGGACAGGAGTTGTAGCTCATGCTTGCTAAAAAGTGCCTATCTTTATCTATTTTGTTCACATATATAGGGGCAGTTACTTGAGCTTGTGCATGTACAACTTCTCCGAAGCTTTTCCCCTCCTTTTTCTTCGTATTATTTATCCAATACTTGCAGCTCTTCTTGTGGTTGTTAATAATTGGGAACGATATTTTATGTTTGCCCCACACACACTTACATCTTATTTCCTTAGCAAATTCCTTGCCTTCCTCCATCCATATGATTGAGTGTGTCTTTGTTTCTCACAAATTTGACTCGCAAATTAGAATCGACAGTCGATTCTAATTTATTTTACACTCCACCCATGTGCCCCCTTAAAGAATGGCATTTTAATAAAATGTACAAATAAATTGATCAACATTGTTTCTTGTGGCCAAAAGTGATGGTGTAAGGTAAATTAATATGCATGGTTGAAGTTGAAGACATCATAATACGCGCCGTATGCACTCCTTGACCTTCCTGCGTTACGAGATTTGTTGAAATGATCAGAAAACCAGTTTATAAGTAAAAGTAGAGCGCCATCTTCACATTGTTTATCAAGATTTTGAAAAAGTTCCGTTTCTACAACATGCTTGACATTCTCTCTTTTCTTTGGAATGAACCTCATCCTTCTTACGTGCTCAGCGCTATCAAATACTCGTGCAATTCTCTCCTCAACACTGTTCAGATTTGTATTCGGAACCCTTGGCCAACGCATGATTACTTCTGAATATACATAAATCTCCCCCAAACATTCAATGTTTAGATATAAGTGTATATCGATTTGAATAAGAAGCATAACGAATATGTAGTAAAGAAATGACTTGTGCTCGGACGCTAGCTGAATGATCTTTTTCTTTCTCTTCTGATGGAAATTCAAATCTATCGTTTAGCCAATTGGTATGGTAGTCTTGAGATACTAATGATAGTACTGTCTCCGCGTTGACAATATTATGTAAAAATAATGCTAATTTGTACTGGACGTTAATTACATCAAGACGAGTTAATCTTGGCTTTGTGCAGCCTCACAAGTCTACTCCATCAATCTTACTAATGGGAATTGAAAAGTTCAACCGATTCAGCCGATCATTGATCTGTTGATTTTCAAAAAGTTTATCTACATATAAGGTGTATCCTTCAAGTTGTAGTGCATCCTTCTCGTCCATCTGGCTTCCACCTTAAAAACATTGTCCGGGTCCGGGCGAGTTCATTTGGTTGTTCAAAATGAAATCATTCTAGAGAGAATATTGTTTAAAAAGTATCGTTCAATGTGAGGTAAATTTGTGGCGGATGAGGGAGACTGTGAAACAATGCTTGTCTTTGGATATTGATTGGTCCAATAATATTGTTCATTTTGATTGGAATAAGCGTACTTTGTAACGACCCAATCATGGTGTCTTCTTTTCACACTTTATTGATTATCGTTGTTGCATTCACCATGGCAGAGCCTCAGTTTGGACATCAGATGAGAAAACATTTTCTAATGAAGGAGGACCTTGTAAATCTCAATGCGGCAGCGTTTGGAACAATGTGTCGCCCAGCCTACGAGTCACAAAGAAAATATGTGGACATTATGGAATCTAACCCAAATATATGGTTCCGAGGTGTTTACCAAGAACCTCTCAATAGAGCTCGTACTAGAATATCCAAGTATGTCAATGCAAAAGAGGACGACCTTGTTATCGTCGAGAATACAAGCGCCGCCATCAACGCGATTATGAGGTCTTTGGCGGACGGTCTTAATCTGGGCAAAGGTGATGCAGTTCTATACATGAACATTGCGCGTTAGAGCAAAGGTGTGAGTTTTATGCTGAATTATGCCGTCACTTGAACATACAGTACACTTTTCGACACCACCATATGCACTACACATTACACTGCAGTGTTCTTCTTTCTTGTTTACAATAAGCTTTGTAACAGTTCAAAAAAATAAAGAAATGTTCTTCGGATCTAGTTCACTTCCGATGGGATATAAATCTTCATTTATCGACTTGAAACAACAACTAACTGAACAAAAACAATGGAAGTACTACCATACGAGAGTGCTGAAGCAGAAATTTATACATTTGAAGATTTAGACTACGAAAGTGACTATTTTTCCAAAGAACGTTCAGACATTGTATTTTACGAGAATTTATTCGATAGGTTAGAAAAAAAGAAACTTGAGGGGCACATTCGTCCAAGAGCCAAGGTTTGTAGCTTGAAAAAGGAGAACACTAAAAGATTGAATGTGTCTTTGAATGCTGAAAAAAAGAAGCACAACATTTATTGTAGATTAAATAAATCATCTTGAACGTATGTAAAAGGAATTCTAATAATTTATTATGTTGTATACCCAATACCCTCACAAGTGACTACAAAACTAGATTCACTCTTCTCAACTGTGAACGTGGCACCAGTCATTTTGCTACAAAAATGTATAGCGGTGGAAGTGTGGTCCGTAAGAGGTCCAACGCGTAGTCTAGATGTCCCTTTTGATAATGCCATGAAAATGATTAATTGATCTTGAGTGTATTCATCAACACATCCATCATCCGTCCATTGCTTCAATAAATGTGCAACAATGTCTTTTGAATGTGGGGTGGCATCAAAGTGTGTCTTTTTGCTCTTTAAATCAATTGTAGCATCAGATCCATACAAACAACCAGTGTCACTCTTGGCAGCGAGTGTTACTATTAAAAAGTCGGAATGTCTATTGGTTACATCTTTTTTGATATTAAAGATGACTTCAACATTTTTTCCGAAGGAAGTTGTAATGTCTCTACCAATCTGTTTACATAATTTATCGGCGTTACTCAAACTCTTTTCGTCTGTATAAACACAATCAATTTGTATTTCTGATACTTTTGTGCCCTTGTCGACGAGATCGATTGAAGGAATGGGTAGATGAATGGATGGTATTTTCAAGTTAATCACACCACCTATCAGTGATTAGAAGACAAGGAATTTAACAAGCAAACCTCCTTTGGGGTAAAATCCCCTCTTCTCGATATTTAAATCGATTGAGATACCAAAGTGTTTGGATAATGTTACCAAAAAAATGTTGGTGAAGATATCTACAGGTGGACTAAAAGATACATCTGTGCCACCCTTCAGTACCACTGGTGGTCTGGAGTCACCTTCGTATCTGCTGAACAATAAAGCAGGTAGTAATGCCTGGGCCAAAAGAGTGCAGGATCCAGCAGTTCTAATGTCACCAACAATTTTTTGTGATGACAACATAGTGTCTTGGGGGATGAAAGTAAACTCCGTGGAACCTTTTGTCGCTCCTATAATTTTATGATATGGGTTTAGTTTTGATATCAGTTCAATACACATCAGATGTTGGGGTTGTAATCCTGGAACCTTCCTGCCCTTTCGCACATTGTTTACTTGAATTGACTTGCCTGTAATATGTGATAGAGACATTGAGTTACGAATAATCTGGCCACCGCCCTCTCCGTAAGACCCATCAACTTGTATTGGTTCCATTGTTTTGTTCCTGCATGTTCCAAAATTTTGTAACAAGTGTTGATTAACACTTGTTACAAAATTACGAACACAAAGTTTTCTCAACATTTTCAAGAAGGCAAAGTGTGGTGGGAAAATATTTTATCAGCCTTTGTAAATACAAACTTTACTAATCATACAATTCTTTGATTTTTTATTGGACTCTGTTGCTGCTTGTTGGTCCTAATATATCATCTAACCTTCTCTGTTGTTAAGTGGATTTTGATAGAGATACTCTAGTTTGCCGACTAATTTGATGTAATTTCGAGCACATGTCTTGATGATCTGTTTGAAGTAGCCTAGGTTCGTCAACAGTTACATATACGTCCATACGATCAAGATAGCATCTCTCCTTTCCAGTCATCAACATCATCCCACTCTCGATGTTCTGCTCCTATCAATGTGTTTCTGTTAAATTCACTATCGATATGGTATCTCAATCTAGCATCTTGCCAAAATTCTCTGCATTTCTCTTGATGTTGGTTAATAGAAGAACCTTCCAGATTGGCGTGGGTGTGACATCTTCATATTCATGAAACCTTTCGAAGTTATAGTTGATCAATTAAGCGCGGCAAATAAATTCAGTTCAAAAAATGCAAGCACAAGCCACCAAGAGCAACATCACCCTAAAGGGCTCTACAGAAATCGTCTCCGAATTCTTTGGTAAGAAATTCTGCGCCTTACACTAACATTTAATAAGGATATAGCATAAACAGCATTCTTTACCAAAGGGGCATCTATCCACCAGAGGACTTTTCCCCCATAAGCAAATACGGTCTGCAAATGTTAGTGACGAAAGATGAGGGGCTTAAAAAATACTTGTCTCAAGTTTTGAGTAAAGTATCAGGTATGCATGGGTGCTTCTATGATTTTAATCTTTAAGATTGGTTGATGCAAAAGCTTATTCAAAAACTAGTTGTTGTCGTAGCAAGCGTTGGTACAGGCGAAGTTCTTGAAAGATGGGTATTTGACATTGAAGTTGACAAGGATGTTGGTGCAGATTCTGGAGCAAAAGAGAAGGATGTGAAAGTAATACACAATGAAATTCAGGCCATCATTAGACAAATTACAGCAAGTGTCACATATTTACCACTACTAGAAGAACCCTGTACATTTGATTTGTTGGTATACACAAGCCGTGATACCCAAGTCCCCGTGGCATGGGAGGAGAGTGATCCTAAATTCATCATCAACAGCGAAGAGGTCCGCCTGAGATCCTTCACAACAAAGGTGCACAAAGTCGATACATTAGTGGCATATAAAGCTTAAGTGCTTCTTACGCGGACATGTAAAAAATAAAAAGAACGTTGTTTTAACCTAAAATTTTATCAATCAACCATGCCAAGTTTATAGTTGACGAATATTTCGTAAACAATAATCGACAACTTGATCAGTGAAGTAACAACAAATATGAACCCGGACTATAGCGGATACGGAAACGAAGAGCCAATTGACTTGTCCACCTTGGAGAGCCAATTTACTGCAAGAGCACAGGAACCTGTCGCGGCTGATCAATTAAAAAGAAATAATGTAGAGCAACCTTTTAACAATAAGAGTAATTTGGTCGCGAAACTCACGGAAGGAATTAACCAAGTCCAACTTGATGGGCACCAGACCATAAATAGACCCCCACCCATTGACACTGTGACGACGACCTCTGACGCGACCCCTGGCGATCTAATATACAAAACTACCTATGGAAAGAATTTAACCGAACCAAGGGCAAAGGTTAGCAGTAATACCATCACCTTCTATCAAACAGAACCCACCTACACAAGCGGCAAGCTCATCACCACAAGTAATGAGTATTTGCTCTGGGGAATCAAAATGGGCCTACTAAGAGTTTTCCACAAGTTCAATTTTAAAAATGCAGTCATGAAGGGTCACAAGCAACAAATCACCGACGTCAAGTTCCATCCCAACACTCCCAACCTAGTAGCCAGCGCGAGTCGCGATCGTAGTTTAATACTATGGCAGGTCAACGAGCGCAAGCAACCCCAAGACGCTCCTGTTGGTGCCGCACCTCCTTCCAAAGAGACCACCGGCGTCACTTACAAAATACTACTTTACTTGAGGGCCCAACAAGCACAAACATACTTTAAGAGAATAGAATGGAAGAGTGCAAGCGAAAATGAACTTTTTGCGGTTACAAGTGAAAATGAGATTGTTCACTTGAACTTGGACCAATTAACATTATCCGCTCAAGTCGTCAACGATATAAGATTTTTGAACTTTAACAGCTCAATACCTGGAGCCAGAGTGTTGTTACCTGCTAGCAGCGTTCAGGTCAATGACATTCGCATATCGCCAGATGGAAAATTCTTGGCAGCTGCATCAGAGTCTGGAAAGATTTTTACTTGGAGCGTTGAAACTTTGGAATTACTCAACGAACAACAAATACATCAAACAAGCATATTCAGCGTACATTTCTGCAAAGCTGATCCATCGGCGTCATCACCCGCAGTTATCACTGGAACGTTGAACAACACTCAATTCACATGCCATACACTCACTAACGGTCAATATTTAAAATCACATCAGGTCACCATTCACAACGAAGACACTAGTGCACCACAATATACAAACACTGTTGAATACGAACCAACATCCAGCTGTCTATTCGTAGCCAGCATGGACACAAACACATTAATAGTTCTCCATCTCGACGATCAATACAAGATTGATCACGTTGCCGAATTCGAATCCAATCACGCCATCGTCAGTTTCAAATCAATGGTCAAGTACGACGATCAAGAAAATAATCACATGATTGGATTGTTCTGTTTGGAGAAGGAAGCAGTCACATTGGTCAGCATCACGTTAACGGATGTGCTCAGTAACATTTATGCCAAGTTAAGAACCACCACCTATACCAAATTAAGCACCGCCGTACCTCAACCCCATGCACAATCCACATCATCACCAATCAAATCATCCCCATCACCACCACTCAACGCTCAACAACCACCAAAAGACAACTCACAACAACAATCAACCCGCCAAGTCAAATCGCCAATCGCCGCCACTCAACCAACGTCACCAATCGTCACCCCATCACCAAGATCACTTTCAACTCCATCTCAATTCCAATCATCACCCATCACACAATCCAAATCACAACCACCACTACCACAAGAAATCATCGCCACCACCACATCTACACCTTCATCATCGACCGCCGCTACATCCATTCCATCTCCATCACCAAAATCAAATCAAACCATTCCAACCAATCAACTCCACCAACCCATTCCACACACTCCATCTCCCAGAGCCTCTCAATCCAAAACACAAACGCCCATCGAAACCGAAAACGAAAATTCGACCAACAATGAATTACTTCGCGAATTAAAAAAGATGGAAAAAAGATTATTGAATCGAATGGAAGAAACCATCGAAAAACAAACTCAAAAACAATACGATCAATTATACAAGAACTTGGAACGAGAGCGATTGTTACGAGTGAAGGAAGAACGCGAAAAACAAGAAGAATTATTGGACACGATCGCAAAAGCCATTTGTCAAGACATTCCCAACGAAGTGATCGGCGCCATGCAAAATCAAATCTTGCCACAAATCGGAGACGAATTGGAACAACGATTGGATCAACAATTAAATAACGCTCTGCAAAAACAATTCGAACGATTAGGTCCGTTGGTAGAATCGAGCATCGTCACATCTGCCAAACAACCCATTCACGAATCGTTCCAACAAGTGCTCAAAGGAACGGTCATTCCCGCATTCCAACTATCGTGTCAAAAAATGTTTAGTCAAATTAGTCAAACCTTCGAGAGCGGAATGGAAGAGAGAGTGAAGAAACCATTAAGAGATCATTACGTCGCTCTGAATCAAGAAACATTATCCTTGATCGATCAACATTTGAAACAATTCGCAGATGCACATTCTCCGGTCATGATTCAACAGGCAGCATCGGGTGGATTAGGTGCACATGCTTCGAATATCGGTGGTGCTCACGACGGAGTGGTCGTCAACAAGAAGGAACAAATCACAAATCTGATTCGATCGTCCGCATTCGAAAATGCATTCATGATTGCATTGAGCAGTCAAGATTTGGATTTGGTTTTGTTCACTTGCGAAGCAACGAATGCGGATACTTGTCTTGTTCAATTGTCTCAACCCGTCTTGTTGAGCTTGTTACAGCAATTGAGTTATGAATTATCTGGCGAGAAATTAAATTTGAAATTGGATTGGATCGAAAAGGTTTTATTGTCCTTGGATCCCTCTCATTATAGCATTAATACTCATTCTCATGATATTTTATCTAGCGTGTTGGCTTCTTTACAAAAGTTATTTGCAAAGGCGGATCAGAGCAAGAAATCAAAAGTGAAAATGTTGATTTATGTTGTGCATAGTCAATTGAGCGCACCACCTGGTCATAAAGAATAAAAATTTTTTGTTTCATTTTGTTTTTTTTTTCTATTGTAATGAATGGGTGGTCAACTCAACTTGAGTTGTTTTTTAAGAGTGTTTGTAGAGGTGGATTGTTGTTGTTTGGAATGGTCTTGAAGCATCTTATTGGTTGGTGATGGATTGATGGGTGTTGAAGGAATTTTTTATGTAAATCGCGTGGCAAAGGCCGGAAATAGTCAAAATTATGTTCCTGAAATAAATCCGATCCAACAATAAAAACAAAAACAAAACATGGCCCTAAGACATTTAATCGTTGTATCAGTGGCAATCTTCATTGCGCTTGGATTGTACACTGATTACCTACCACCCAAAGTAACTCTTTATATTCGCGAACAAAGAAATCGTTTGGTCGTCACCGTTAAGGATCTTTTGGACCAAGCCGGTGTTAAAGTAGAGAAGGGACAAGCCAAGCTTGAACAAACAGCACAGGATGCTAAGGATGCCTTAGAGTCCCAAACAAAGAAGGCAAAGAAGAATCTTGACGCAAACTTAAAGGATGCCAAGGCAACCGCCGAAGAGATCAAGAACAAAATCTTGGCCGAAGCCAAGAAGAAACAAAACGCCGCCGAAGATCTCGCCTATGATCTAAAAGACAAGGCACAAGATGTTGCCAGTGACGTTTCAGATAAGGCTAACGAAGCATTGAACAAGGCCAAAGATACCGCTTATGATCTAAAAGACAAGGCAGCAGCAGCCACCGAAGCAGCACAAGAAGCTGCCAAGAAGAAGGCCGCCGAAGCCAAGAAGGGTGTCAACGAAGCTATTGATCGTACCAAGGAAGGTTTAAAGACTGGAGCTGATAAGGTTCAAGAAGCAGCCGAAAAGGCAAAGGACGCCACCAACGAAGCTTTGAACAAGGCAAAGTTGTAATCGCAAACTTCAATTAAAGAGACTTTTATTTTATCAAACAACTGATGTGGTGATCTAATCAAATCTTATTTTTGTACTTTCGACGACTGGACACGCTTTGTGAAAGTGCGGTGGCGGAGTTTCACTTTGTTTTTAAAATTAATTTAGAAATCAGATTGAAATCACTACAAAGTGTCTATCCATGAGTTGATGGTTTGGTGGAAACCTGCGGACTACTCCGCAACGTGGATATAACCTTACTAAATCTAATCTGATTAAATCACCAGAACAAACATGACCAAACAATTGATGTACATTATTACTGTTTCCATAAGACTAACAGTAGTAACCTTATAACTAATTAAATGAGCTTTTGTAACTGGGACCAATATTTGTGTTTCTTACAATAAAGATGGAAAGGTTAATGTATGGGTTTTCGGGAAAATCAAGCTTGGAGTTGACTACAATAAGAAGGCATAACTCTTTCAAATCTTGATGAAATAAAATTTTGAATTGAAATCCATGAAATTCAGATTATTTGAGCCCTGTACATCGTGACCTTCAGTGCGAAGACTTCTGAGCACATTCGAAAAACTAAAAATTGTAAAAAAAACATTAACCTTTCCATCTTTATTGTAAGACACACATTTCATTCCATCGTTTACAATGAAGTCGGGTATAAATAGCGTGTGTGAATGATTTGTGTTAATTGTTCGAAAACAATACTTTCACACACACCATCATCATTTCATAATGTCCTCTGGTTCCGCTATTTCTTGATGTCTTCGGGACCACAAACATTCCAGATGTGTTTAGTTACATCTGCGTATGTAGCTCCTGCATTAGTGCTTCTATAGACACGGATTAAGTCCACTATATTGGTTCTTAATGTGGAGTGGCTCATACTTTTTTCAAATACACGCAAAGCCATATCGTTTGGTATTTCTAAAAGTTCAATATACTCTCTGAATCGACTATTATATTCTTTCATGGTTTCGTTCGGGTATGGTTTGATAGCTCTGAAGTGATCCATATAATGTTCGCTATTAACTGTATTTTTCTTTAATGGGCTGGCGGCTTCTTTTGTAATAACATCTGAAAATAAAGATGTATCTATATCTACACCATTCCGATCTGTAATGGTGTTACTTGTATACCATTGATCGTTTTTTGTCTTAACGGGTGTCTTATAAAAGATATTATCATCTTCATCGGTCTTATCTTTTCTGGCGTTGATTAATTGAATAATGTTCCGTAATTGGGTGCGTTTTATTTGCTTCTGAGCACGCTTGATAACTCTTGGACTCAGCACAATTGGGTTCTGGTAAAAGCTGAGAGTAAAAAATGTAATAAAAAACGGGTTGGACTAGATAATGAAGTCTATATAAAATACAAATATAATTTGAACTGTGAATGATAATCATATATGTAGTCACCAAATAGCGCACTTTATAATTTATCTAAGCTGTGGATGAAGAGCCATCCAAGCAGCGTGCTCTGTTATCTTGTGTTCGTGGCCAATTTCTTTGTAAAATTTTTTTGGTCTCTCGAATCGAGTGGTGGTTATGTCGGTTATCCCGTCGTGGTTACTCTGACCCTCTCTAACAATTCAGATTATTTATTACTGATTAACAAGAACCCTTTTATACTGCAGTACCGGTTCGCATGCCATCAGGTTATACCTGTTGGTGCAGTACTAGTTATGGCTTGTACCTATTGACACAGTACTGACTTGATGTGTTATATTGTAATGTGATTACAACATATCATTCCTAAAAAACTTAAAAAAATGACTTTACTATTGATATATTCTATGTTAAAATTTTTTAGAAACTAACACAGCAGTACTGTTCCGTGCTTTTATATCAATGACCGAAAATACAGAAACTTACTTACTCTCCTCAACTGATGACATGGATAACATGGATGATATGGATGACATAAATGACATGAATGACCTGTCTATCAATCTCTCCAACATCAAAGTAGAAAAAATGGTATCGGCGAAGATTGCAGTATACATAACAGCAGCCACAATAAACTTAGTGGCTTGGATATTCGAAGTAGCGCAGTGTTTCGAGTTATTGGGACAAATCTCTGTCTATAGAAATGAGAACCAGATAGCGGGAAGGCTGAGGAGGAAGAGATTAAGAGAAATGCTACCTGCTCTTGGTAACAACTGGGTTGTTGCCATGAAAGTACACCACCGTTCAGCAAGAAGAATAAACCTCTTCGCGACTATCATGGTGCTACATTTTCGGAAGTTGGAGTACATCAGCAGAAGGACTAGATTTTGGAATACTCCAAATAATCTTAGTCTAATTGACGCACAACATCCTGGTGGCCCTATTAGCCAGTATACCAACTATGTTGGTGTTGTCATTGCTCCAGTGGTCGCACATCCACTTGCTGTTTATAGTTATACGTATATAACTAACGCTCAGATTGCGGACGACATGTGGTCTCTAAGGTTTTCTGACAATACTATAAGTGTCTTTGGAACTGCGCCTACAGGTTTTGACGCGATCGCTTTCTTGCGGCCACCAAACACTCTTAACGCGGACTATAGAAATATTAGATAGTTCATTGTAACCAATATATATATACATAAAAAGAAGTTTCAACAAACAAAATTACTGTATTGATAAAGTTAAATCTCATTCTTAAGTCTTCCCATATTGACCAAAGTAACCTCAAGTCCGAAGATTGTCTTTCAAACATTTTGTATTAATGGTTGTTATTTGTGAGGTTCACAGTGCTCTTGACATCCGTTATCAGTAAGGAGGGGCAGACAAAACAATACTCGGTTGTATGTCGACTAATTTGTTTTGAGTTCGGAGAATAGTTATCAGATCAAAACGTACATCTGTCAACCATCAAGTGTCACAAAATTTAAGGGACCATGTCACAGCCTGTGGACAACATGATCCTTCTGAGGGACCCCTCAGAGAAGTCTATCTTTGAAAACCTGGAAAAAAGATACAGTAAAGATTCTATCTACGTTTGTGTTTTAATTATTCAGATTTATAACCTATCTTCAGACTTATATTGGAGAGGTTTTAATATCAGTGAACCCTTTCAAAAAGATTGAAAAGGCTGTATGATGAAAAAACACTTCTACAGTATCGCAATAAGTACATGTTTGAAAATCAACCACACTTGTTTGCAATTGCCGAGGAGTCTTACAGAAGTTTGTTAACTACAAGAGTTGATCAGACTATTATCATAACGGGAGAAAGTGGTTCAGGAAAAGTAAGTTGTACTAAGCGCAGTTTACATTACAAATTATATAGACAGAGTGTTCAAAGACTATTATCAACTACATTGCTGCTGTGTCTGGTGAGAGTGAGAGACAGAGTGAACAGAAGGTCAAGCAGACCGTCTTAAAGTCCAACCCAATTTTAGAGGCTTTTGGTAACGCAAAAACACTAAGAAACAACAATTCTAGTCGTTTTGGGTAACTAAATTATTTTTTCAAATTTATAACTCTTGAAGCAAATACCTCGAGATTTTCTTCAATAACCGTGGTCAACTCATAGGAGGTCAAGTTACAAACTTTCTTCTAGAGAAAGCCAGAGTCGTCACGCAAGCACAAGGCGAACGTAACTTCCATGTGTTTTACCAAATATTTACAGACGAAAAATTAAAGAAGGAATTCTTGCTCCAAGGAGAACCTCAAGACTATAGATACCTGAATCAATCAGGAGTGTTCCGACAACCAGATGATGCCTCAAACTTTAAAGAGTTAAAATCAGCATTGATTGCCGTTGGCATGGACCCCAAGGAACAACGTTCTATTCTCGGATGTATAGCTGCCATACTTCACTTGGGAAACATTAACTTCACTTCAAATGGAGACAAAACAGTGGTGTCCAATGCAAACGTTCTTGAACCCATCTCAGTCTTATTATCAATAGATAAAAAGTACTTGATTTTGATGCTTACCACAAAAATGCTTGAGGTAGGATCAACAAGAGGTAGCAGCTACATGGTTCCATTGACCGTTGAGGAGGCAGAGTTCTCAAGAGATGCGCTTGCGAAGGGAATTTATGATCGTTTGTTTACTCATATCATCAACCGTATAAACAAGAGCATTGAGCTGCCAAAGAAGAAAGTTGAAAAGAATCCATACTTACAAAAGAAGGTTCAAAACGATGTATTAACAATTGGTATATTAGACATTTACGGGTAAGTCGTCACTTCAATCTGTTAGCTAATCATGACAGCTTTGAAATTTTTGAGGTCAACTCATTCGAGCAACTCTGCATCAATTATGTCAATGAAAGACTGCAGCAAGTTTTCATAGAACTAACTTTGAAACATGAACAGGAAGAGTACGTAAAAGAAGGAATCAAATGGGACTCCATCGAATACACAAACAATTTACCTTGTGTGCAATTAATTGATTCAAACTTGGGATTATTTGGTTTGCTCAACGAAAGTTCGCTGCTACATCAAACAGACGAAGAATGGTGGGAGAACGTCAAGAAGCAACAAGGCAACGGCAAGGGACATTTAATATACGACAAGAACTTTGTAAGTATCACTCACATCAAGTCGTTAACACTTATAGGAGAATGGAAGGTTCAAAGTAAAGCACTATGCAGGAACGGTAGAATACAGCATCAACAATTTCATCTCCAAGAACAATGACAACTTGTTTCAATCAGCCATGCACACCATCACCACATCAAACAATGATGTGATCAGCAATTTATTCACAGTTGAAAAGCACGCAAAGAGACCTCCCACCACAGCTCAACAATTTAGACAAAGCGTAGACGCTCTAATCAAAAAACTCATGAGCTGTCGTGCACATTACGTTCGTTGCATCAAACCCAATGAAGAAAAGTTACCAGGTATCTTTTCGGAGGAGCTCATTTCCAATCAAATCAAGTACCTTGGATTGAAAGAAAACATTAAAGTAAGACAATTGGGATTCGTAAGTCACACCCCATTCGGTCACTTTGCACATCAATATCGATGCATCAGTCCACAATCATTCGGAAAATCAAAATCAATTTTCAAAGACGATCGTGACTTGTGTTCGCACTTGTGTAGTTTAGCAGTAAGCATTTTACATTTTTCCATTTTCACACATTCTCTAGTCCAAAGAAGAAAACAGTTTTCAATTAGGAAAATCAAAAATCTTTATCAAACATGCCGAAGTCATTTACTGTTTGGAAGAGTTGCGCGAGAGAAAGTTGGTCGACGTCGTGAGCGTGCTACAAAAGACTTTTAGAGATTATCAACAGCGAAAGATTTTGGCAGATCAAAAGAAGGACATTAGTGCATTGTTGAAAGGTAAAAAGGAGAGAAGAAGAATTAGCATACACAGGAACTTTATCGGGGATTATGTCAATATCAGGAACAATCGGTTGATTCAAAAAATGTTAATAAAAAATAGAGAAAAGGATGTTTTGTTTTGTGCACATGTTGAAAAAATTAACAAGAGAAGTAAAGTCCAACCACGGACAATTATGATTACGGACCAATCAATTTATAATATGCTTGTAACTGGAAATCGAATCAAAATCAAGAGAAAACTTTTAATAAAGGATCTTGGCGGACTGATAGTGAGTCCTTATGCCGACGGTTTTTTTGCATTAGAATTCCCTAACAGATACGATTACTTTTTTAATAGTGATAACTTGACGGAAGTGTTGTCCACCCTTACGAGACTGTACAAAGCATTGACCGGAAATACCATTACTGTCAAGATCGACGTGAGATTTCAATATAGAACATCGAAGAGTGGAAAGAAATACGTGAACTTTTTCAAGGAAGCTAACGAGGCCAAATTACCTTATGTACTCAAATCTGCAAAGGATCAGTTGAACATCTTCATACAGCCAGGTGCAACCGTATCCCACTAAAAGTTGTTATTATTAAAAAATACTTGTTACAAAATATATTGTCAGGTCAACCTTCTGCTCAAAGTAAGTCCCATGACAGACAAACAAGTCCCATTCACTGCATCTGCAGCAGTTGGTATCATCATACAGATAATATGTTTGCCTTTGGCATGTTATGTGGCTAAAGACCAGCTGTATCTACTGGCACCAAACAGAGAATTTAAGGCAAGCATCACGTTATTTTTGTTATTAACTTTATCAGTCTCTTCAAGACCTTTTTTACTCTGTGTACAACGATAGAACTTTACTTGGTATTACTGCCCTGTCCGCATTTATGGCCGAGGCGTCGAATCACGTTGCAAAGCGCGTAGGTGGAGGTAAATTGAGCGCATCTGCACTATTGATTCGCATCTTGTTCATGCTATTGAGCTTTCCACTAGATACAATCCTTCTGTTGATGCAACTGGACGCTGCTACTATTAGTCCAAACAAACATACATCCGCATCTACACTTCCCAACATGCATCTTGAACAACTTTATAACAATGTAGCATTAGCCGTTGCAGCCTCAGTAATTAAAGTCGTGCTACAGGAGATTGTGAGCAAAGTATCTGTCATCATAGCAGGTGGTGAAGAAGCCGGTAAAATTAGAAAGATTTTTGGTAATGGTGCTTTCCCCAACATTATGCAGTTTGCATTGTATCCATTCGATACATTTGACCACAGGTTTAGATTGAACGGACTCTCTGGATTCTCCACCAAAACACTTCAGGATCTTGTCACGACAACAGTCAGCAAAGGTCTTCTCAGCTATCGTATCAAGAACATTTTATCAGTCAGGTTGAGACCCACGATTGACAAAAAAGTACAAGCTTTGTTTAACAAGTCAAGTGCACCTGTTGTTGTAAGAGAGACATCAGAAGCAGTCAAAACAGAAAAGATTGAATAAACAACTTTATACATTTCCTAACATTGTTGACCTAATGCTTACACTCTGTCTCTTAAAATGTTCGTTCTTTTCTTCTTGTTTTTTGAGTTGAATCAAGTAGTCCAGTTTTTGTTGGATGCCGTCCCTTTCAGTCTGTGTTTTAGCTTCGTAGGATAATATGGATCCATCATTAAACTTTAGGCCAAATGTTCTCGGGTTTTTCTTGTCCAATTCAACAACTGCTGTTAAACCTTCGATTTTCCTAACTGGTCTTTTGGTGCTTTCGGCCACTTTGAACACATTGCTCATAATTGAACTAGTATTGGGCGGCTTCCGGTTATAAAGTAGGTTCACATCAATACCTAATAATCGTTCCTGCCTCCTACCAAATTTATTTGTCTTGATAACACGAAACTCTCTGTACTGCATGGCCTCAATGTTAAAAGGTAAAACCTCCTCGAATTGCGAAGAGGCCACGGAGTGTCGATTATTAAATAATGATCCTAGTGGAGAGCCTGCAAATCCTGTTGGTGTGATGGAGTCATTACTTCCCACAGAATTCAATTCTAAACTAGTTAGTTTTCGGGATGATGTCAATACGTACCTTCTTCGACAACTTTTATTAAAACTACCTTCGTCAACGTTTTCACGCTCCCAATTGTCCTCTCCCTCATGCTCTTATGTAGAGGTTTAAATTTTCCATCCCTAAAGTTGTCGTGTTAACGAAAAGTATTAACAAGCACCACATACTTCATGACACAATTTACAGAGTATTTTGTATGTTCCAACCCAAACTTAGTACATAGAACTTTATTTAAATCCCTTATCAGTAAATCAGGATGCACGGGAACCAAAGTTTCATGCTTGCTAGGTGAAATTTGCACGCTCATGCGCACGTCTGTGAGTAGTGGCAATTGTTTGACTTCACTATCCTCTTGTTGCCTTTCTGTTGCTTGTTAGAAATGATTAAAAGAGAGTAGGTACTAACCTGCTAAAGTTAACCTCATGTTGTTCCTTATTAATATAGACCTATCTAAAACAACACCAGCTGCATGTTTTCCATCATCATCCGTTGTCTTAATATTATACTGTTCGGGTTTGTCAGAAATTGGTTCCAAACCAGTTTGCTTCCTGTATAGATCTAACGCGATAGGGATAAGTGTATTGACGTTTAGTGGTGGGTGGGCTGATAGATCAATGGCTAGCCGATGAGTTCCTCCATGTTTGTGTGGCACTAACAAAGACAGTGTTTCCTGTAATATTGTAAGTTTTGGAGGACCAACTAACTTACTACTCTAGTGTTTGAGCTTGGAGCTTTAGTATTAGGAGTCCTTTTGTTGTTTTTAAAATCTTGAAACAATAGCCCCCTTGACAATTCACAATCAGAAGAGAATTGAACATTTTTCAGTTCAAACAACAAGTCAGATTTTTCTTCAATTTTTTCTACTCTCGGCGTCTGTACTTTAGGTTCCACTTGGTTTGAAACAGGGATGGCAGAAGATTTTGATATTGCTCTCGCTATAACATCCGGTTTGTGGTCAAACAAATCTTCCTGTAATGCTGGCGGTGTAAAAGAGATTGGAGAATGTTGTGAAAATGATGAGCCTCTTGTTCTTGCAGAAAGTTGTCTCTTATTTGATGGAGAAGTAGGCATTAGTGGAGATTTTGAGCCATCCCCTATTCCAATCGTTTGATATGTGTTATAACGATGCTCCTGATGTACAGCATTGAAGCAGAACATATCATGAAGACCTAATTTTTATCAAAAGTGGACTGACAGTGACAAGTCAATCTAACAATCAGAGCGGTTTATGGATGTTCGCAAAATTACTAGATTATTTCTATACATTTATTATTAACAAATAGAACAACACTTTGATTTGATTGCAGACGGTAATTCTACATCAACATTAGCCTCTAACACATCTGATAATTTTTGTAAAAAGAAACCGTCATGAGCATCAAACAACCCATCTTTTGTAAAGTCCTCAATTTCCATTTTCGAACAAGTGTGACGTTTTAACAAGTTAAGCACCGCTTCATTCATCTCTGCAAAATAATCATGTATGGCCATCTCCATCAACATGTTGCCCCTTTCTCCCTCCGAACATATTTTATTCAGAGCGTTCGTCCGCCTAATATCACTCGGTGTTATTTGAAGGGCCTGCCGAAGACCAGGCGACGTCGAAGTATCAGGACTCACGATTAACTCTCTCCTATCGCACAACACGTCGTAGATATTCGTCTTTTCCGTCAATATTTTGTCGGCGGTACAGGCTATAAAAAAATCATTTTGATATTCTTGTTTTTCGAACAATGTCAAATCGTTAACAGATATATAATAGTAACGAGTGGGAGTTTGTTGAAACAAACGGCCCAGTTCTCCGTGCCGTTCTTCCACCGGCGTTAATGAAAGCGGAAGTTCGAGTAAATGTCCACATGCGTGCACTCGAGCGCAGACCACTCCTATGGGGACGTCGGAAAAGAAGAGTATTCTCTTCCGTAAAAGTAATATTTTCCAAATGGTGAGCAGGCTGGCGCCATAAAAGTGGAACAGGCTAGATAACGAGCTCACGCTTCTCGAAACATCATTCACGAACATGTCGCTCAGCAACCTGTGTGCATGTGATTTTTGAACATCGCCATTTTGTCTATCCATGTATCTTTCTAATGTTGTTGTATCCGTTAACTCTGCTCCATTTTCGTTTAGTGATTGAGCCTGCTTTTCGCAAAATGTAAAATGTGTTACCATGGCTCTGTAGTCTTTTACTAAAACACCGACAGACCGCATTCTGGCGCCCCTTTCGATGGTTTCTGCGGTTATAAGCTTATGAAAACAAGCAATTCCGAATAAAGTGTTATGCCTAAAAAATCTAACCAGGTTAAACTTCGAATGTCGAAACCAACTTACACATAGTCGGTGTCTAATTTGTGTATTCCACTGGGTAATGTGCGAAATTCGATACCTTCCAAATCTAATTCCTTTTCTGCTTCAACCGTCCGAAATTTCGAGTATTCTAAAAGATTCCCTCTTTTTGTATCAAATTTCGTTACGAACATACACTCTATCGATAGATCCACTCCGTCGCGCGTGTTAATTCGTGGCGAGACCTGACTGAGGTCTACGTCAATTGTTAGTGGTTCCATGCAACGTATATATTTTTGTAAATGCACACTTTTAAGTTGACTGTGCTGGTGTCCACAAATGAATGGCAGCCTCGTTGAGACACATCAATCAAAAGCAAACAATAGGACAGCGAAAGGTATTATTCATGTAGAAGACTATAAACTAATATAAGATGTTTCATGTGAAAGGTTAAAAAGAAACTTGGACACATTTTTAGAGATCGACGAAAACCAACACGTATTGCAAAAGTATAAAATATTGAGAGAAGAGTTTGACTTGTTTGATCGTGAAAACGTAAAAGATCCCGCAACAATTGCAACTTTTAGAGTTTTAGTGCAAATGTATCAAAGGGACTACGCGGAAGGGTATATTACAAAAGACCAATTTAATAATCTGCTTTCCCGAGTCAAGCGGAAATTTGATTACATTGTTCCGGTGTCTGAGCGCAAGGATATATTCATACGGAATTTACCGAGAAAGTCTTCTCCATACGACACCCACTCATTGCTATTTTACTGTCATGGTGAATTATCTCCCAAAGAATTATTTAATTTGTTTTTTATTGATAAACTTTTTGAAAATGTTTGTATAAGATGTTTAGGGTCAGGCTACTACTCTGTCACTCTTGATAATATTCATGATGTTCGGCGGTCGGTGTCTTTGCTTTGTAAAAAGCATCCATTGTTGTTGGAAAGTGAAGAGGATTGGACCGATAATGAAGACGAGGATTTTACTTTCTGGTTTGAAATAAATCAAAAAAACATCACTAATGCTACCGATCGCATCTACATGAGGTTAGCAACATTGTTGGATAGAATAGAGTTGTATCCTTGTGTTCTTGATACTTCCACTATTTGTTCAAAAGTAAAGGAATTTGTTAGTTACACATGTGCTGGTTTCACTCAGAGAATAAAAGCAAAAAAGTTGGCGGATGAGTCGCAGAGATCGAAAACCATATTTAAATCTTCTGTTTTTGGTTCTTTTTGTGATGTTGCGATTTGTACTGTGGATGCTGTTGCTAGAAGGATTTCTAAAAGTGGAGGGTTGACTGATGATCAAATTTTACAATTAGCAAACATTGGATTGCCGAAGGAGTAAGTTGATGTTTTTCCTAATGCTTATTATTTTAATAGTTGGAGGGCTGCTCTTGATCCGACTTCAAAAAGTGTATATTATTACAATTTCCGTAACCAAGTTACTACATGGCATAGACCACAATAATTAAAGTATAAATTATAATTATTTATTGTGCCAGATCATGTTAATTTTAAAATCTCAACATGCGTCAAATCATATGTTCCTCTTCATTTTATAACCAACCATTTTGATCATTCTCGCCTTACTAAGGTCATAACACGCGTATGTTATGATTTTTCAGATCCACATTGTTGTCCTCTTTCAACTTTCCATTGCAGCTCCACCCCTGATTGACGTTACATTATTGTAAATGGAGTCAACATGGGGAAAGTAAGGCTCATAGTGTGCCTGTTATTGTGTGTCCTTGGTTTGATTGTTATAATACAACATGTACAGTCAAATAGAACATTAGAGATTATTGGTCTGCATCACATAGCAATTATTGCCAAGGACTATCCAAAGTCAAAACTTTTTTATAATCACGTGTTAAATTTTAAAATTATAAGAGAAGTATATCGTAAGGAAAGGAATTCATACAAGTGCGATATGTTGGTATCAAAACAATCCAATGTACAAATTGAGCTATTTTCTTTTCCTAATCCAGCAGATAGACCAAGTAGGCCTGAAGCCGCTGGTGCTCGTCACATATGTTTCTCTGTCGTGGATTTATCAGAATACATGAAAACTATAAAAGAAAGAGATGAGCATAACATGGTTACATTTGAAGAAATCCGTACCGACGAATTTACAGGTGAGAGATTTGTATTTTTTTCAGACCCAGACGGACTTCCGATAGAGGTCAAAGAAATTGTATAATAAACTTTTTTGTAAGCAGAAGGTTGTTTTGTCTTGAAACTCACGAGTTCTAATCATTTAAGCACGACTGGCTCAAATGAACCGAGGAAACAAGAGGTCAGCTTGGGATTATAGTGAACATTCAGAAAACATCACCAAGTCTGCAAGAATAGATTATGAGGAACTTTCAATGCCGTCGAACGGCGATGTACCTGGGGTTTACAGATTTATCAATCAGCTTACTGTCGCTGAGTGCATGCAGCTTTTATTTGAAAGAGATGATATATTGGATGAGTCTTTTGATTTGATCAAGAATGATTTTAACCACCGACTTTTGGACCTTCCTACCACAGAAGCACTTTCTCAAGATGAAGACGAAGATGAAAATGAAGAAGAAGATTTAGAGAACGAAGAGGAAGAAGACAATGACAATGATTCTTCAAGTTCAGAAGATGAGTACATTGAACGAGAAGTTAGTTACAATTTTAGACGAGATAAAGATTCATTAGAAGGATTTCCTGACCAATGTAACTTAATTGAACCGGTTTGGAGGCAGGGGTGTGATGTGTTTTCAGAGATGGTCAGGGTGGTGGTGTTAGGTGTTTGCAGGCTAACAATTGCCGCTCAAGACAAGAACATAGAGTCAGTTGAAGACCTAACAGCTTTGTATAAATCCATTAAAGAAGACGATGAGACTTTTATTGTTCCACAATCTGAAGAAAGTGAAGACCAACCCGTACTAATAGACACCATCCAAGCAGCCAACTACTTACATGTCCTTAAGCGAATGAACCTCGCACTCCGCAGAGTTCAGCAACATGTAGAGCCGAGAGTGTTTGCTCTCACATGGAGTCATGTAATTCCTCGACACATTCTTTCAAGCATGATCAAGTACGAACCCAAATTCGAAGAAGAGATGGATATAGCAACGCTTCAAATGTTGGGAAGTGATGCAGGAAACATTTATCACGACTTTGACCAATATTCCGACGAAGAAGAGCTATTAGGCTTGGATGAAGAATTCAACGACAATTTCAAAGAATTTTTTGATTCAAACGATGTTTTTGACATTCTTGGTTACGACCCAACATGGGATAGCGAATTTTCGGATGAAGATGAGGATGATCCTGACTTTAGTTGTGTGGTTTTGTCGAGGGATGCGCCTAATGAAAACGAATGCAAATTAGTAGCCTACTCTAACTTTAAACAAATGGACACCCATCACTTTGAGTATATACCAGACGAATGGACTCACGAAGATAATTCCTACGATACTTTGATAGATTATTCTGGAACTTGGTTGAATAGCATGAAGGATGTTTGTTCTGTAGGTAGACATCATCTCAAGGTCAGGAAGGAAGAATTGGAAAATATGTATAAATATCAATATGATGAAGATTACAATAAAAATGTAGTTGGCACCAAAGAGTGCATAAACGATTTTTCTTCTGTTACCGAATGGTTGAGAAGCGATTTAGTCCGTGTGATGCGAAAGGCTGGTGTGTTTGAAATGTCGCAAGATGCAATCTCCTATTGTTTTTATCGACTCCGTAATTATATACACGATGTAATATCAAATTTAGAGGGAACCTCTGTTAATGTAGAGGATATCAAGAGATCATTACAGGAGTTGAACAGACACAAACGAGTTAAAGCTTATGGTTTGGGCGAAAGCTCTTTACAAGATAAAAGCATTAGTACTTTAGAGGATATGCAAGAACTTGGTGATGAATCGTTCGATGAACAAGATATTGTCCACGACGATGTTGCATTTGTACCAGAATCTACCTATGTATTAGATATGATGAAGTTGGTAGATGTTATGCAAGGACATGACTTCTCTCCCAATTCAGATCAAATTGCAATGCATGTTTCTGATAATGTCACAATCTTAATATTTAAACCACTTTTTATTGTTTGTTTTCCATCACTACCTGTCAGATCCAGTCGAGTCATTGCTCAGCCAATGAACAATGCAGACGATATTCTTGATCATATAGAATCCTACCTCGAAGAAAATCAGCAAGAGGATATTTTTCATCAAGACCAAGGAACTTACTCCATTATTGTTGAGGGTGCCAGCTATAATGTACATAAAAAAATTTTAAGTTGTCGTTGTGAATTTTTTAAAACTCTTTTTTCAAGTGGTTTTGATGATTCAGTCTCTAATGAATTTGTGTGCGACCAAGACTGGAACTCACTTTCGGTCAAGTCCTGCATAGAGTATATGTATCGAGATGTCGTGTCTGGGCTTGACGAAATGACAGCAAGTGAGGTACAAAGTTTATTAGAACGCTCTAAATTCGTCATGCTGGAGCGTTTGACTTCAATATGTCGATTAAAGTTAATTCAATGTATCTCGTCCGATACCATCCAATCTATTCTAGAATTTACTGTAGCCCACAACGACCTTGTAATTTTCCATGGCATAGAGAATGCTGTGTTTGTAGATCACTCGTACTTGCAAGAATTAGACGAAATATCAAAACTTTATTTTGAAAAATTAATTATAGTCGAGACAACTATTGATAATATTATGTCCAAGGCAACATACATCGCCTCATGTTTAGAGCAGTGCACCATGGAGGAAATATTTTTAGATAGAATTAAAAATCACCGTGAACATTTGCAGATATTTTTTGAAGAATACTATTATGAGTTTGAGGGGAATCATAAGGAGTTGTACAATCTGCTGCATAATAGAAGTCAGGATATTTTCCTTCTAAAACTTTAATCATCAAAATTGCTTGTAATGAAAAATGAAAATAAAATAGCTTACAACAAACTTCTAACTAAAATTAAAAACAATGCTATTCTTAACCTGCCAATCAATTAAATAGAGATCAATCGCAGGAAAATACATAATAAAAACATAAAAAACGCAACATGAACAGCAGAATTTCAAGAGACACCCAAGTGCTAAGCCCCGTCATTGAAGAGGCACCATTAGTCACTAAAATTGTTGACAAGCCAGTTCTAACTGAAGTCAAAGATATCAAGAATCTAAACGTCGTTCACAAAGATCTTGTACATGAGATCCATGAACAACCAATCGTTGAGATTGCAAGAAAACCCGAGACAGTGCTTGTCAAAGAACAACCACTTATCAAGACCGTCACTGCTCCATTAAAGATGGAGGAGTTTGGTGTGAGCCAACACGTTGATCTTGATTTCTCATCACCTGTTGAGAGAACGCAAGTGTACAGTGATGCTAAACACATCAACCTTAATGAGACAATCAAGAGCGTGCAAACACGTGAAGTCATCGAGAGACACATTGTCCCCACTGTCACCGAGATCCACGAACAAAAGATTGTCAATGTCATTGAACAACCAATCGTCAGAACTTATCACGAGGCACCCATTGTACGTGAGGTAGCCTACTCTGAGTTGGTTGATGAGCAACCAATCAAGAAGGATTTCTTGGACCTCAAAGGAGATGATATCATGAGAGATTCATCGATCGAACGTGAAAAGATGCTACCGGCAAATCAACTTTCAACTCACATCTTGACTAATGCCCCTGAAAAGGTCATCCCAACACACAGCACATTACCAACTCAAACTCTTCCAAAACCAAGTGGTGTTTTCTCCACTTTGGAATTCAAAAACCAAATCAAGAATGGAGATCTTGTACTTCACGAAGCAAGACCATTGTCCTCAAGGAAATTACCCGTTGAATTGTTGGCACAAAAAAAGCTTCTCAACAAGTCTAGATACTTCTCCAAACCAGCATTCTCCGGTCAATTCATGGCCCAAAAAGCATTGTTGAAACCAGTTCCCGAAAACCTTTATTCAAAGGAGTTGAGTGAATTGGGACAGTGGAAGGACAACAGCTGGACTGCAACCGTTTTGAGCAGTACTGGAAGTTTCCTCAAGAACGCCTATGAGGGTGCAAAGCACCTTGCCTCTGATGCATATGACTCTGCCAAGCACATGACTGGCGATGCATTGGGCAAAAAATTGTAAATTTGAATAAATACCTTCCATTACAACTAGTTGTCTTCTTACAAATGTCAAAACGTCAAACAAAAAAACAAAAATGGTGAACGCGCTTCTTATTATCATGATGATTGTGATACCAGTCATCTTTTTATTCTCATCGTTCATGTTCGTTGTATTCTTCTCAAGTCCTGTGGATCGCTTCCAGGCCATTTTACCAAAGATTATAGTCGTTAGTCACACCACCAACAACGTACAACGACTCACTTTTAATGCAATAGATATTAGGAATGACGTTCGCAGGTTGCGCGGTACTATTTCTTCCTTTTGATGTTTGGAACAATATACAAGCGGGAGGATTAACAAGCGCTACACCAGTCATCTGGCAGATTATTTTCGCTTTCATGGCAGCTTGGATCGTTTTAGTGCTACCGTTTAGTTTGATTTACTTTGAAACCTTTGACTCGGAGAAGGATCATGTGAAGAATGTTGTGAGCCAATCCATCTCAGCAATAGTCGGTACTATAATCATTTTCATCATCACAGGCCTAGGGATGGGTATATCCTACATTTTCTTTGGTTACGTACAAATACCAATGACCACACAAGTATCAAGCTATGGAGCCGCATCACTTTCCAGTGTAGTCCTTAACTGCGACACCTGCTACCTTGAGTCAAGCGACTTGACCACACGCATGGGAATTATAGTTTACATTACAGCCTTTTTGTGTGCAGTAGGTTGGTTTGTATTAGTAGTGTGTGGAGGATGTGGCATGTCATCGATCCCCATCACATTGATTCTCGGCTGCGTCAATAGGCCAAAGCGCATCAAGCTTGAGGAGTTTGTGGTTCAGCAAAAGAAGTTTGCTCTACGGTCTCATAATTTAATCAAGGCAGGAAAAAAGATTGAAGCATTGAGGAAACAACCAGGAGGACGCACAAACATGCAGACCATTAGATTGTATCAGGAATTCAAGAGAGCCGTCTACACTGCTGATGAGGAGTACCAACTTTTAAAGACACAATTTGAGAAGGGAGGAGGAAGCATTGTTTTTTATGTAATTGGTTTAATTTTTGGTGTGGTTGCGGCCGTCATAACAATCTTGTGGATCATCCATATGATTTTGTTCATGTTCACAAAGCAACCCATATGGGGAGGTTTGAATTTATTATTCTATTATCTTGATTATGCGTTCCCATTGTTTGGTCTAATTGCTTATTCTATTTTTGCATTCTATTTGTTAATGTCAGTGATAGCGGGAAACATTACCATTGCTTCAAGACTTCCTTTGGTAAGTCTATACCCAATCAAATTCAAGGATACCTTAACAAGTTCTTTCCTATATAACACATGGTTGTTGATGTTGGGATGTATTCCTGTCATACAATTCACTGCGAACGCATTCTCAAGTTACGGAAGCGTCACTTCTTTGAGTGGTATGGTTGACTTTCGATTGTAAATAATTTTCTAACAAACTTTAGGTTTCTTCAACGTGTATGTCACCAACATGATTTACTTTAATTGGTTCTTTGCGAACGTTCACTACGTCTTCTTTGCATTCATATTCATCGGGTTTGCCTTGAGTATGTTCTTCGCATTCAGACCAAACAAGACAAAAGAGCAAAAGATTATAGAACAGATTATGGAATCTTAATAAACTAGATGTTCATTATTAGGATGAAATTTTTACTTTCTCTTCTTTTTTTTCTCCGGCTCACTATCACTACTATCGGAACTACTTTCTGCACCACTGTATCTCTTTTTCTTCTTTTCTTGTTCACTATCAGAGTCCGAACGAGAGCGCTTCCTCTTCTTTTTCTTGTCCTTTTCAGATTCCGAATCAGAGTCAGCAGTGTTTTTCTTGCTCTTCTTGGTCTTTTCCTTCTTGTCCTTCTTGCTCTTCTTCTCCTCTTGTTCACTTTCAGAGGTTGAATCAGAATCAGAGTCAGCAGTATATTTCTTGCTCTTCTTGGTCTTGTCCTTCTTGCTCTTCTTCTTCTCCTCTTGTTCACTCTCAGATTCCGAATCAGAATCAGAGTCCGAATCATTTTTGGAGGATTTCTTCTTGGACTTGTCCTTCTTGCTCTTCTTCTCCTCTTTTTCGCTTTCGGAACTCGAATCAGAATCAGAGTTCGAATCTTTTTTGGAGGATTTCTTCGTGAATGATGTCGTACTATTACGTTTAACACGCTTCTCCTCGTCATCGCTATCGTCGCTATCGACTCCATTTTCCATTTTAATCAATCTACGTTTCTCTTTGGCCTCCTTCACCTTCTTCAACATTTCTTCCATCTTCTTTGCATTAGCTTCCTTCTTTAACTTCTTCATTTCTATTCTCTCTTCTCTCTTTTTCGCATGAATTTCCGAAGTTTTTTGATTCTTGAGGTTTAATCTCTCCTCTTCTTCCTTCATGTAATCCGTAAAAATTTTTTCCTCTCCGCGCCATGCACCTGTGCCATCATCTACATCTTCGAGGAAAGGGTAATTCTTAATCTCTACTTCTTTGTCATCATTTTCTCTTGATTCTTTGTATTGATCCTTTCCAAAGGAAGGTTGGACTCTTAATAATCTTCCATCAGGAGTTAATTTTGAACCTGAGAGATCCAAAGCGGCATCAGCGTGTTCTTGTTGCTCGAAACTGATTAATGCCTTTTGATCTTGCATTCGAACATTTTTGATGGGTCCGCATTTCGAAAAGAACTCGACGAGCTGTTCTTCGGTATTGGATTTGAGGAAGTTCGAGACGAGAATTGTCTTTGATATTTCGCGTTGTAGTACTGATATTCTGTACCTGCCTATCTTTGTGCTGTTGAGCTTTGTGGCCTTTGATACTGAGCGTGGGTACAACATTCTGATGAGTGCAGACCTTGGTGTGTCGAAAAGTATTTTGACAACTTTGCATTTTTTCAAGAGCCTTTTTAATTCATATTGCGAAGATGGGTCTGGGGGTAAATTTGATACCACAACCATTAGTTTCGTGGCCCTCTTTCTTTTATTGATTGATGATAAACCTCTTTTTATGATGGGAGAGGCTTTATCTGCCTTCACTTGATCTCTTTTTTCTTTCCAAGTTCTTTTCACTCCCTTTAACTTTGGTGCATTGTGATCGAACTCTGTCTGTTGTGTCCTTTTGGGCATTGTATTTTATGTGAATTCGTTTTAAATTTTGAAGTAGCTTACAAAACTCTTCGAAAGTGGGTGCACAGAAATGATGAACGTGAGGACATTTTGAAGGTAAAATTCGTTTATTTTTTAAAAGTAGGATTTTTATAAAGTAAATAATCATTAATAAATAATGAAGGGAAGGGAATTAAAATGTGGTTCCATTCGGATTTTATAACAAGACCTACCCCACGTATGGATTTGCCATCACTTTTAAAGTTACAATTCACACAAAAAGAGAATCGATACAATTTTTTCAAGGAAATGAATTTATTCAATACATCGCCATAGGATCTAATCACGATGGTGTGTACAATTTATTCAACATGTTCTTCCTCGTCCCCAACCATGGAGCTGTTTTGGCTGTCGACGCTTATTTCTTCATAATCCTTCTCTAGGGCTGCCAAATCCTCTCTTGCCTCAGCAAACTCGCCCTCTTCCATTCCTTCACCGACGTACCAATGAACAAAGGCTCTTTTGGCATACATTAAATCGAACTTTGCATTGGTTCTTGCAAAGACTTCGGCGATGGCAGTGCTGTTGCTCAACAAGGCTACGGTCTTATCGACGGGTGCCATATCCGCTCCCTTGATGACTGATGGCAAACGATTGTTGATTCCAATCTTGAATGGACATGGTGACCAATCGACGATTTGGATACCAGCCTTGGTTCTTACGGAGGCAATTGCTTGGTTGACGTCTTTGGTGACTACATCTCCTCTGTACAGTAAGCAGCACGAGACGTATTTTCCATTGCTTGGGTTGCATCTTGCCATCATGTTGGTTGGGTCGAATGCTGCGGAGGTCAACTCTTGGACACTGTTTTGAGTGTAGTGAATCTCTTCCTTGCTGTTGACTGGCGCCAATGAGGAAAGCATAAAGTGAATGCGTGGGTATGGTACCAAGTTGGTTTGGAATTCGTTCAAGTCAACGTTCAATGAACCTGGGAATCTCAATGAGCAAGTGATTGATGACACAACTTGAGCGATGAGTCTGTTCAAGTTAGTGTAGGTTGGTCTCTCTACCTTCAACTTGTTCTTGCAAATATCATAGATGGCTTCGTTGTCAAGGACGGTAGTGACGTCGTTGTGCTCTAGTAGTGCGTGGGTGGATAGAACGGAATTGTATGGTTCAACAACAGAGTTGCTGACTTGAGGTGATGGGTAGACAGTGAAACCAAGTTTGCACTTCTTGGTGAACTCTGTGCTGATCTTTTCTAGTAGGAGTGAAGCAAAACCAGATCCAGTACCACCACCGACAGAGTTGAAGATCAAGAAACCTTGTAGGCTTGAGCAGTTGTCAGCAATTCTGCGGATGCAGTCAATGGTCTTGTCAACCATGTCCTTACCGACGGTGTAGTGACCTCTTGCAAAGTTGTTGGCAGCGTCCTCCTTTCCAGAGATCAATTGGCCTGGATGGTATAGTTCCTTGTAATCACCAGTGCGTACAGAGTCAATGACGGATGGTTCCAAATCAACCATGACGTTTCTTGGGACGTATCTTCCTTTGCTTGTTTCGTTGAAGAAGACACCTGGATCATTGTCACCTC
The DNA here is from genome assembly GCA_026419775.2 of Acrasis kona. NCBI lineage: Eukaryota > Heterolobosea > Eutetramitea > Acrasida > Acrasidae > Acrasis > Acrasis kona. The sequence continues at coordinate 44,343 of JAOPGA020000730.1, forward strand.
TGTCGGATGCGTCCAATGTTCCATCTTGTTTGATCTTGTGTTCTTGTGCATATAATTCCCAGCATGAGTTACCGACTTGGATACCAGCTTGACCAATGTGAAGGTTGATGATTTCTCTCATGTTTATTTGACAATCGTTCCAATATTATGTTGGATGCTTTTGTTTTTGTTTGAATTGTGTGAAGTTGGACATTTCTTTTTATTTAGGGAAGGTTTGGGCGGGATATGTCCAATGTCATGATAATTATCGTTACATGTCAAAATAAGAGGGAAACTAATAGTAATTATAGAAAGATCTATAATTTATAATTTTGTAACAAAAAAAGTATACGGGGTAGTCACAATAAAGACTAGAATAAAGATTGAAAGGTTATTGCAAAATAAATTCTCATGATCGTCAGCTTGGTCACTAACCCTTTCTTTTAAGGATGAGAGAGGGGGCATAGCCGTGCGACGACCCCACTGCATTATGGTTCGTGGATGGTCAACCTATTCTATTGCTTACAAAACTTTAGAGACTCTGAAACTAACAAGTATCGCAATGGATTCTCTCCTACTCCAACTACGAAACGAGCGCATAAATCGACGTATCACAATGACAAAAACATTCATGGTGGAGAATGAGTTTGAAAATGTTGAGGTAACCATAATAGAACAGCCAGGTGCTGAGCTTGGAAGTGTGGTAAGGTAAACGAGAGCTCTTTTGTAACTATAACCAGGTCTGGCCAGGCGCTTGCTTTTTGTCAGATTACATTCAACAGAACAGACAACTAATTCTTCAAAAAAGGGTGATTGAACTCGGTTGCGGTCCTGGACTCCCGGGTATATGTTCTGCTATACTTGGTGCCAGAGAAGTCATCCTAACGGAGCAGAACAAACCAGAATTACTGAGGATAATCAATCAAAACATTCAACTTAACCAGAGCAAAACAAAGTGCGAGATCAAATCACTCGTGCTTGATTGGTTTGATGATACCTCAATCAAGAATACCTCACCACCCTTTGATGTAATTTTAGCGTCTGACATTGTGTACAATAACAACATTCAGCTCTTCGACGCACTCTGTAATACAATAAAACTGTTGGCAAGTAATACTACAGTCATACTTTTAAGCTATAAAAAAAGAGATGCTGCTGAAAAATATTTCTTTGACAACCTTGGTGAAGGTTTTCGCTTCGATAAGGTGAGTTCCGGAGGTGATCAAATGATATATAAAATCTGTATGAAATAAAACACATTTTTTGAATCTTGACTGCTACCTTTCATTCATCTGTAAGATGTTAATTTGCTATCCGTGCACATTAAATTGAAAAGAAATGAACATGAAAATAATATTAATACATTGCAATCTTTATATCACATTGAATACTTTTTAGTTGTTAGACCAAATATTCCCAGAATGAATTCCGGTGTTTCATCCTTGTAATTAGGCCATCTTTTACCTGACTCACCATTTTCTTTGCATATCTGGTATTACTGTCGGCGAACGTCATTGACTACGAAAGTGTGTTACAATATTTTGTAGTGATGCACTGGGATCAGTACAGGTAACCTCGGCGCAGTCAAAGAGATATGAGGAGCATTTTGAAATAGACAACATTGAATAGAATTGTATGCAAACTCGAACTTAGAAAGTCCTCGACAACGTTTATCTCTTGGTGCTCTTTGAATATTCTATGGTTTCCTGTTACACTACTTTGGTTTACCAAAACTGCTTTACAATCAATTTTTAAAATGCGCACAGTGTTGATCATCACAGTTTCCATCTCATTAATTATTGTATCTTCAATTTATTCAACAGACTACCCAAACATCATATTACGTATATGCAATATTTTAGGATACGGACGGACCATTCCAAAAGTTGAGAAAACAATTAGAATTGGTGTTCTGGGTGCCGCAAATATTGCTGGACTAGCACTAATATGGCCATCCAAATATATTCCAACAGTTGAAATCACCACTATTGCTGCTAGATCAAAACAAAGGGCTCAAGCTTATGCAGAACAAAAAGGCATTCCACGTGTACTTGATAATTACGATGATTTAATAAATGATCCTGATATTGATGCCATCTACAATCCTCTCCCAAATTCACACCACTACGAATGGACAATCAAGGCCATCAAAGCAGGAAAACACGTCCTTTGTGAAAAACCCTTCACGTCAAATGCCGAAGAAGCAGAAAGTATCGCCCAAGCCATTAAAGAGCAAAATACAAAAGGGGGAGCAAACTCACCTAACCAACGCTTTCCTGGAGATGTCGTAGTTATAGAGGCAATGCATTGGAGAATGCACCCCCTTGCTCTCCGCATTAAGGAAATTATAAACTGCGGAGCGCTCGGCAGAATCCTTTACACAACCACCAGCATGATCGTCCCATACATGCCAAAAGATGACATTCGTTTTGATTTCTCCCTATCGGGCGGGGCAATGATGGACGTAGGAGCTTACGCAGTATCTACTTCAAGATGGGTTTCGGAACAAGTCGACGATCCAGATTACATGGAGCCAGAAGTACTCAGCGCAACAGCCGATATGATGCCAGAGAGCGACAACATTGACACAGGAATGCAAGCAGTGCTGAAGTACCCAAATGGAGTGATTTCAAACATTAAGTGTTCGCTGTGGGGAGGATTAAAAATTTCACCTTCAATCTCTATTGTAGGTGACAAAGGATCGTTGTACGTTTATAATTTTGTGTTTCCAAGCGCATATCATTATTTGACAGTTAGGGATGTCAATCAAACAGAATATACGGAGAAGGTTTATGGACATGGTGGACCAACATTTAGATATCAACTTGACGCATTTTCAAAGGTTGTGAGAGGCGAGATTAAAGATTGGAAGAGTGTGGGGATGCCTACAATTCAAGATTCAATCACAAACATGAAGGTTATTGATATGATTTATCAAAAGTCAGGTTTGGGCAAGAGAGCAAGAAGAAAATTTTGAAATTTTTTAGAAAATATGTAAAAATCGCCCACCGGGGGGCTCGAACCCCCGACCATTGGATTAAAAGTCCAACGCTCTATTTCAAGCGACCGACTGAGCTAGACGGGCTACATTACCTTGAATATTTGCATTATTTGTACCAATTTCAATTATCTTTAGGTTAAGGATTGGTGTATTGTTTAAAATGTGCGATGGATTAGGAACCGAGATGCCTGTTATTTAGCATGTTCTGTTTATCTTACACCGACAGACATTATCTCGACACTATAGTCACAACACTCAGTTTGTCTTTATGTTGCTGAAGGTAATGTCGAATGCATTTCTTAGTTTTATTGTTGTAAATCAGTGTGTTGTGGTTGACAACGCTGTTTATCCAAAATATTATGGGATTACAACAAAAGGATGTGCAGACAATCTCATTTGATTGAGTGGAAATCGCTTGTTGAATGCTTCTATACCGATTTCACTCAGTCGACGAAAGTGGTAAATAGGACAACCTTATTATATACTAATTCAATTCACACAAATTTAACAAAGTGCTACGGCTTTCAGTTCGTATTGTTTAATTACAGTAACTGCATAATCAAGACTAAAGTGATCAAGTCTGAATCCTATAACGTTAGCTTTATTATTGCGCACGTCTACAACAAAATTACGATCAGAAGGTAACAAGCTGACAGTTTGCTTCTTCTTCCATATCCAGTTCCTCTGAAAATTTGTTTTAAACACGTTCATGACCTGAGAAGGTCTACGATACAACATAAAAAACACTTGTAGTTTTGTTTGAATAAGTTTGTAATCAAATTGTAAACAATGATGCACAATCTCAAATAAATCACGGCTCATTATCGTTCTACATCTTATATACTTTGTTATTAAATCAGAATTAACAACATCATCAACAATTCCAACAACATTAGTGTCACTCGAGATGACTCAATGAGTTATTGTAGCTTTTGGTAAAGTCATTTAGGGAGAGGTCTTTATTGTGTAATGTTTCAAATGCCTTGTTAACGCTGTCCGACCAATGAGGTTTACGGTTGGCCTCCTCTGCAATTTTGATGTTGTCATATCTGGGGCCCTTCTTTTTTGCAACGTTGCTTGTCGTTGATGGTGACAAAATGTCGTCGTCTGATTCTTCTTTGTTGTCCTTGTTTGAAGTTGAAAATATTGAGTCGACAAAAGTGTTTGATAAGATGTTTTTTGTTTGTTGAATTCTTCTGTGGAACTCAACTTTTACATTGCCAACCCATGATGACGTGACATTCAAACTGATCACATTTATATTGGAGTCATCGAGTATTCTTTATCTATAAAGACTAAATATTTTAAATTGGGACTTCTCATGTTACAATGACTTTACTAAGAAGGTTTGATGAAAAAAGATCAGTCGCATCTTGTCCGGAAATGATGGTCATCTATTTAATCGTAGTAAACAAGAACATGTTTGTGTTGGTAATTAGTAACATTCAATTCAAAAACAACATTTAATGTTTCTTGAGAGCAGATACAATAATCTTAGCAAGACCAGTTGCAGAGGCAGGGTTTTGTCCTGTGAACAAGTTTCCATCTCTAACTACATGTGGTTGCCAGTTGGCAACCTTTGTATATAGACCACCATTCCTCTTTAAAGTATCTTCTAGTGAGAATGGCATCTGTGAAGTCGTTCCACCCTCTTCCTCTTCTCCGTTAGTGTACCCTGCTACTCTCTTTCCATCGATCAAGTTCTTTCCGTTTGAGAGCCTTACATTCAATAGACCTGCTGGACCGTGGCACACGGCTGCTACAATCTTGTTGGACTCGTAGAATGCTCTTGTTAGTTGTTGGACGGCAACATCTGTAGGCAAATCGTACATGGGGCCATGACCACCGACAAAGAAGATGGCAGAGTACTTGTTTGGGTTAACATCTGAAATCTTGATGGTGTTGCTTAATTGCTTTTGCACGCTTGCATTGTTGAGGAAGTCTACGGAAATCTTGTCATCCTTGTAGTCTTGTACGCTGTAGGGATCCAATGGAGATTTGCCACCCTTTGGTGAAGCATAGTCTACTTTTAAACCAGCGTTGGTGAACACGTGATGAGGATGAGCAGCTTCTGGTAGGTAGTAGCCTGTCTTCTTGCCAGAGGTACCCAAGTCTTCGTGACTAGTGACCACGAGTAGGATTCTCTGCTCAGCATTGGCGTGGTGTGATGCTAACTTCTTTGATGCAATGGTGGTTGCAATAACGGCAATTAACAGTACCAAACCGACTCTCATTTTTTTTGATTCCAGTACTGAGAAATCAATGTTACATCGATTTTTAATGCGCTGAAATAAACTCCGATACTCCGAATTACGCCCCAACCGTTCCTGGAGATGTCGTTTTTACAACGAGTAACGTATTTTGTTGAAATATTATTGGTGAACTAATGAATGTTATACCCTTGTGACAGCAGTTGTAAAATGGTGTTGTAATATATGAACGTTATATTCGAGTATAACGAGAATCCAGTAATGAGCTCCGCAGGCACTATAAAGTGACAAGGAGCGCGACAGAATAAATTAACAAAATATATTGATAACTCAAACACTGTTCTTTATATTACTGGACCTTACGTTTTTTATCACAAATGGCGATTCATAACATTTTGAAACGGCAAGATCAAGGGTATTAAAATTATAGCCAACCACAACAAACAATCTCCAACAACTGCTGAAATTCTTCTTGAAAACGACACAATAATCAACATTATCGGGAATTTGATGTGTCAAACATATAACATAGGAATAACGATGCAGAAGGAGAAAGATTTTTAGTATCCTTCATAGATCAGAATTCCTTCTTCCCATCTTTGACTACTTTACCGGATGGCAGATTAAACCGTACGAAACTCAAACAGACAAAGATCACTCTTGAACACCAAGCAATTAACCCACCATGAGCGCTTTGTTGACAACGCATGCGCCTTTTGGATATCTGATGACTTTTCTCGCACTGGTATACATGTTAACCAATGCTTTAAAAGCAACCAAAGACATCAATGCAGTATCTCTTCATTAAAAAGAAGATAGGAATTATGCTCTCCAAACTAATGTCAAAACCAACAATTTGACATTGGAAGGAAAAAAGAATGGACGAGTCCGGAATTGAACCGGAGACTTCTTGCATGCTAAGCAAGCACTCTATATTAGTTATTACCAACTGAGTTACACGCCCTATTTACCAGTATTAGTTAAGTAACGTTGATGGTATATTAAAAATTGTTATCGTCAATAACGATTACATCATTTATCTATCAGGAGGAGGCCAGATTTATTGTATGGAAGTTGCCCTCCTTTGACAATGAATTGTTGCGATTTTCAGATCTAGATTCCTTCGAAAGAATCGTCTGTGTTTTCATTTTCTTCATGTCCTCACCTACTACATCGACGATACAACCTTCACCCTAAATATTTGTGTTCATCTTATCGGTTTGCCGCTCTAAATCAATCAACTTGAAAACTGTTAACAAAGAAACCAGTGATCCTGACCTAATGTCTGTGTGACGATGAAATCGCAAATCCAAAACAGCTACAGATCGATAAACTGTCGGACAAATGGTCTTAATGGTACGACCAAACTTTCAAATCGGGTTCCGTGTAATCCAACAACAAAGAAGACGAAATCTAGTTCAATGCCCTCAAATATACCAGATGTTATAGTACGCAATAAACCATATTTGATCTAACTAGATTAGTTGAGTACGGTGATTAAAAACAAGGTTAGTGGTATCACAGTGGAGCCACACAAAATAAGTGTGGTGGAAAAATATGTGTCTGTTGTGGACACTGTTCCGGAAAACCTACAGAATGCAGAAACAGTATTTTTAAGTAATAACTGCATCTCCACTCTGTTTGGCTTAAAACAATTTAAAAATATCAAAACATTATCAATAGCAAATAACTGTGTAAGATTATCAACTGCCGATTTTTGACACTCCTAGATTTCATCATTTTCAGAACTCGATCATTTGAGAGAATTGACCCAACTTAAAAATATTAATTTGGAGTTCAATCCAATTTCTCAAATGCCCTACTATCGATATCACGTCATTTACAGCATACCACAAATTAAAATCATCGATGGGAAGGACGTATCTGCACAAGAGAGATCAAAGTATCTATCCACAATCAAGAACGAAGATGGCAAGCTAGCGTTAATGTTTTCAAATGAACAGCAAATCGCTAGAATATGTAGAGGATTAGAAGAGTTTCGATCTAGCACGGAGGTTAGACGTCGTGTTCTTTACAACATATCAAACCAAACTCAACTCGACCTGAATGAGGTTAGTAATGTTGATTTGGTAATTGAATGTTTTGAGATGGAAACAATTCTTACAGAAGAGGACAGACTTCACATTTACGACGTCCTCCGCAAAGAAGTTCGAAAAGTATATAATCTTCGAATGTTCGGAGGCACCACAAAGGAAGCACCTAGAGTCAAAATCTCAGATCCATGGGAATCTTGTTACGCTGAAGTTATGCACAATCAAAGTATTCGATTATCAGAGCTTAAGAGTGAACTCAACGAGGAACTAAAAAACATATCGGAACACGACGAACACTTACAAAAAAGCAATGATACAGGAAGCATTGTAGCAGACGAAATACGCAAAGTAATTGACCACATCATAAGAGACGAAGAGACCAACATTGAAAAACAAGACTACCAAACAACAACATTCCGAACAAACAATGCAACCACTCTAGTACATTCCCTTCCACCCAAACAAAACGAACCAACAAATGAAGAACCGACATCCACCACAACAAAACGACCCTCGACAACGACCAATACCCACAACCAAATCATTTACACAAAATCAAAAAACATCATTCCCGAACCACAACAAACAAACATCACGCGCAATCACCACAACAATGAATCACAACAACAACAACATGAAGCCCTACAACAAATCAACTCTAGATTAAAATCAAAATTAGAATCCTTCAAAAATCAAAACGAATCAAACGTAAGAAGAGCCCAAACAGAACGAGATCAATTCACAGACGAAATCAAGATCCTTCGAAAACAATTATTAGAAAACCAACAACATTCCATCTCACAATCCGCACAACTCAAACAAGAATACGAAAACAAGGAAAAACAATTTCACATTGATTTACAAAACCTGAAAAATCAATTACATGAATTACAAATCACACAAAATGACGAAAAGGAATCAATCCACAAAAATCAATTATTACAATTCACAAAAAATGAACATGAATTGGAACAAGTTAAAAAAACAGCATTGCAATATCAATTAGAGCTCGAAAAAATCTACAATCAAGAAAATCAATTTCAAACGGCCATTCATCATCACGAACGCACATTATTAAAGAATGGATTCCATCAATTAAAAAAATCAATCGCCACATCAAAACAAATTACCAAAATACAATTACATTTCAATAAAGCATGTGATTTGAACCTGAAACAAAAAGTCATCTCCAAATGGATCATGCATCTCAAAATGAAACAATTTCTCAAAAAGAAAAATCAATCAAATATTCAAAATTTAATTGATTTGTGGAACCAAAAATATCATATTAGGTCCTTACAATCCATTCAATTACTCAAAAAGAAAAAATATTATTTTAATCAATTCAAATTAAAAACAAATCAAATCCATCACATTCAATTACTACAAGAGAGAGCAATTTTACATTACAACCTTTCAATCAAGTCCAAATGCTTTTCAAAATGGAACCAATCACTTTTGTCCATTCAATCACAAAGTGAAGAAATTTCACAAAATGTAATTCAATTCCAATCCAAATTAGTCACAAAAAAGTATTTCAAATTATGGAAGTACTTGTATCAAAAGAGAATTGAGTTATACAACAAAATGCATTTTGATCAAATTCGAAATTTGAAAATTTCAATTTTTAATCAATGGCATCATTCACAAGTATCCAAATCAACACAGCGCCTAAATCACCTTTCATCTCTACAATTCAATCAACAATTCATAATCAAGAAATTCTTTTCCATTTGGAAACATTTATACATTCAAAAGCAATCTACTTTATTGGCACTCAACCACTACAAACAAGCAAAGAACCAAAAAACAATTGAATTATTTTTCAAAGAATGGAAATTAAAAATCAAATCAAAGAAATTAAAAAAGCTAAAATTAGCAAAATCTTTTGATTTTTATTTCCATCAATTATACATCAAATCATTCGCTGTACTAAAGAATTACACGACTCGTCGTAAATTAAAATCAAAATCCAATCAAATTGCTGATTCAAATTTCAAAAATGTGATTTTACAACGATGGAGAAGACAATTACAAATCATGAGAAATGATTACCGAACCATGAACAAAGCTATTCAATGGCACCAAACACAATTTAAATTCAAAATCAAAAGTTCATTACAAAAATGGAAAATCATTACAAAGTACAATCAATCTCTCTTACAAATCAAAAATATTGTGAATGGTAGATGGAACCGTTGCTTCATGAGAATGTTGATTTGTAAATGGAGAAATTTACATTACAATAAAATCAAGAATCATTACAACGATTCAAAATCAAAATTGAATGAATTGAATGTAATCATGCAACACACCATATCCAAATCATCGCAAACACAATTAGAGAATGTGCAAATTGTTCAGAGATTGCATCAAGTCACTGCTGATTGTGCCCAATTGAAATTAAAATGTAGCGAATTAGATTCTTGCGTATTACAACATCAAGAAGAAAAAAAGGAATTTGAAATGATAGATTCATCACTAAGGGATGAAATTGAAAATTTGAAATGTGAATTACAACAATTGAAAAATGCACCTCTACCTCCACCACCTACCAATGTTGTTGATGAAGAAAAAATGCATATGGAACAACAACAAATGTTACATTCCACAAGAATGTTAATTGATGAGAAAATCAAATTGGAAAAGAAATTAGATGCATCTCTTCAAGATCATCAATCTACTAAAGAAAGGTTAAATTCATGTTTGGAGATGATTGGATCATTAAAGTTGTTATTAGAGGAGAAAAACAAGAAGCACTCTAGTGAGATTGAAATGTTGAAATCACAAATGAGCATGGAGATGAAACAAAGGATGAATGCATTTGCAAATCAAAAATATGAAATGGATTTGTTGCATTCAACATCATCAGTCAAGCAACATCATCATGTAGGTCGTGAATCATATGTACATCTTGTACAAGATGAAAAATTTAATAAAAATTTAAATCAGCATTTTAATGTGATGCATCGCCATCAAGATGAAATTAAAAATTTTGAATCTTCTAGTTTAATTTCCAGTGATAGTTTTATGGAATCTAGTGTAAATTCTACAAACAGTCACAGTGAAGATTTGGATCTTGAATTTAATAAAATGCAACAACAAATCGCGAGGTTGAATGCAAGGTGATTGATTGTAAATAAAAATGTATTTTTATGTTATTTTTGATTTTTTCTGGTTGAGTTGTGTTGAGCGCCAAGGGTTGTCAGTTTCTCTCCATTGAAGCTTTCGAAAAATTAACCAATATGAGCGACAACGATAGAGGTTCTGGTGTGTATGGTGGTGATCTGTTTCGGACTCAAAGTAAAATCAAACTACCAGCAAAGCCCACTATTGATGGTTCTCCTCAAGGAGCAAATCATTCATCTAGAAACACATTATCTGACGACGTTGGTTTTGCGACAAATCTTTCGGATGAAATTGAAAAAATGAAGAAGAAAGACGAAATGTACGATAAACAATTCCAGAATTATGAAAAGTATTTGAACCCGATAAGTCCCAAATTCTCAGGAACCAATTCCACCTATTCTTTTGAAGGAAACGAAAATTTAATATCACACATTGATGAACTGCTTGAAGAGTTTAGAAGAGAAACAAACCTTGTCAGACAAAATGCTCTGTCCGTAACAGCTAACCAACTTACGGATACTTTTAAACCGAGGGAAGTTTCGTTCGAGAAGCTAGAACCACCGCCACTACCTGTCTCAGAGTCGGGTCCAAAGACAACGTTTGAACCAGATTATGAAGTAGAATACGAAAACACACTCAAATCCAGAACACCTTCATCTAAAAACCAATATGCTCTCGATCACTATCACGTTGCAGAACCAGATACACCAAACATGCACAAGACACCGAAAGCTGTTAAAGGATCAGAACACTTGGTATCACCGTCTCCATTCACCAGGTTAAAAAATTCAGATGCCAAAGGATTCTCCTCATCACCCCTATCTCAACCAGATTTCAACCAATCACCACTCAATCACACATTCAACAGATCACCAGTCGACAATAACACTTTTAACCAAACGCTCAACAGCCCAACCAACAACACCAGAACACAACAAACCCTATACGCACCCTACTTTCACTCTCTAGAAAACAACAACACCACAACTGCACCAGAACAAATCCCTCCACCAAGAACAAACAACAACCACGAAGAAATCACATCGCTCAAGGTAGAAAACATTCAACTACGTGATCAAGTCAATAAACTCCAATCACAAGTAGCATCACTACAAACACGCATGGATGGATTAGAATCAAACATGGATCACATTTTGAAATTATTAACAATGCAACATTTATAAAAATATTTTTATTCATCATCAATCGAGGTCTTGTTCTTCTTCTTCGGACTCTTCGGAGTATCTTGATTCCTCTTTCTCTTGTTCGACTACAACACCGCCCTGTTAAGCTAAGAAATAAAAAAAACAAAACAAGATTACCTTTCTGCCAGAATAAGCTTCGCTCTGTTGCGTATTGACGCCCGTGTTGTTATTCATCACCAATCGATCTTGTTGCAACGTGTTGGTAATTCTCTCGATCGTCTCTTCGTCCAAATCTTGTCCCCACTGCTGTTGTTGTCTAACTAATTGTTGTGGTCTTTGAACCGATTGTTGTTGTTGTTGTTGAACAATTGCTCGTTGTTGTTGTTGTTGTTGTTCGACTGGACTAGAAGGAGATGCACTCGTGGTGGTGGTGGTAGTAGCAACAGAAGAAGATGATGGTGCCTCTGTGAACGAAAATTCACGCTGTGGATGTAAATTCTTATAAATCAAATAATTGCGATTGATAAAATCGGTGCATGCATTCACCACAAATCCGCTCAATGCGCTCAAATTGGATGGCAATCCGCTCATCAACTTTTTGACCAACAAGTTGACCATGGTGTTGCTGTAGATTGGATTGTTGACGAATCGAACGGTCATCAAATCAACCAATTCACCAGTGCACATGTACACCACTTGCTTGATGCAACTGCTAAATGTAGAATCACGATCCGATCGTAAAATGTGAGAATAATTAGAAGCGATGGATTCCGATGTGGAATCGTCCATGATCAAATCAATCACGCACGATAAATACGTTCGTAAGATTTTGATCGAATCCGAAATCAACGAATCTACTTGGTTGGTTCCCTCGTTGAGCGCATTCATGATTTCTGCATCTCGTCGACATTCTTGTTCGATGAATGTTAATGCTCTCTCTACGAGCTGCGAACGAGTGGTTCCGTCGACGAGGTATCGCTCTAGCAAGTGATCCCTGATGGGTTGTCTTGTGGATTCCAATACGCTCCAATCGCCTGATGCAAGGGATGTGATTCCGCTCATGCGTAGATTGCTGATCGCTACTTGGACGAATGCATCGAATGGATTGTCGCTGTTGACGTCAACGTTGAGAGCAGTTGCTGCTTGCGTTAACCAATCGGAAACATTTTGTTGTGGTTGTGATTGTGGATTCAAGATGGATGCATTACCATTGTTGCCCATCATGAATGAAAATGGATTTGATTGTGATGACTGAGATGGTAATGTAGAAGATTGTTGACCGTTGATGAATCCTTGGACCATTGGCATGGCTTGTTGAATGAGTCCATTCAGATCGATTCCTGCACCACTTCCTACGCTTCCAAGACTTCCTAATAGATTGGCAAATGGATTCACAGGTGGTTGATTGTTCGTGTTGGATTGTGTTGGTTGTTGTTGTGATGGAGATGGTTGGGTGAATGGAGATGTTGATGTTGGTTGTTGTTGTTGTTGTTGTTGTGGTGCACCTTGTTGTTGTCTTGAACGAATGTTTTGAACGACGGAATGAGGTACTTGTACCTGTTGTTCGGATACAATTGTTAATGTGCCACCTTGTGGTTGTGGACCTGTGCTGTGAGTGCGGTGTCTGGTGTGACTTGATTGCATGTTGATCTGACTTTGAAGCCTTGCTAGTTGATCAGGTAGGGTTGCTAATTCTGATGGAGTCGCATGAACATGGATGTTGATTCCATTCACAGTTGATCTTTGAGGCTGTTGCTGTTGTTGATGATTGGGCTGAGTGTGACTTTGTAGTAATTGTAAAAGTGACTGCCTATCATCTGATGTCAAGGGTGTGTTGTTGGTTAGACTTGCAGTGAGTGCTTGGAGACGTTGCTGGTCTAATTGAGGAGCGACGCGCTGCTGTTGTTGCTGCTGTTGCTGTTGTGGTTGTGGTTGGGCTCCATTCTGAATGAGTTGGCCAATTGAACTTACAAGCTAAAATTCGTTAGTTAAAATTAAAAGTGAACTTTATATGTACGTTAGTTAACTGGGCGGGTGACTGAAGCCGTATGGGACCCATGATGGTTTGTTGATGCTGTTGATTGGGACCTTGAGGTCTTGGTGGGATTTGACTAAAAGAATTGGCGCCAGATGTAGGGAAGTTGAGTGTCGGGGCCTGTGGTTGTTGTGGCTGTGGGGGACCTGAAGGATTTGATGAACTCTGTGTTGCTGCTGACGCTGATCCGCTACTGGTACTGGAGGATTGATCCGCACCTGCTCTATTTGCGATAGCAACCAAATTCACGATACTGCCTTCTTTGATATCTATGATGGTGGATAAACAAATAACGATAAAGTTGAAACGTACCATATTCGGAGATCTTAAAATCATCCTTCATTAATTTTCCTTTAATGATCAATCTTTGTTTGTTCGCTTCCATAATGCCCATTGCGGCAAGCTTCTCTTTGAGCTCCCTTACAGTAGTCTATTCAACAATAAATAATCAATGCCATAACGAACAAACATTTCTTGAGACTTCTACGGTCACAGGGTTACTGCTCGTTATAAACTTGACGCTTATATTGAACGTATCGGTGTTGGACATGTTTATAGGAAAGTGATGGCCAAGTTGTCAACCTTGATTACAATTTTATTCTGCTTTTACAACTTTTGATGGTTGGCTGCCCTCATCTTCTGCTTTTCTCTTTTCTCCTACTTGGGCGTCGCTACCTTCGTCCTTTCCACGTCCCTTACCACCTTTACCACCTCTTCCGCCTTTTCCACCTCTTCCGCCGCGGCCACCTTTGCCTCCACGACCACCTTTTCCACCCTTTTGTCTAGCGGCACCAGCTGCAACCTTGTCGGCGACCATTCTTTCGTAGAATTCCTTTTCGTCGGATCCTGATGGGACGCTCAACTCAACCTTGTTTCCACCAATTTGTGTCTCCTTAGTGGTCATCTCTTCTTGTGCCTTCTTTGCAGCGTCGGCTTGTGTATATCTTACTAGTGCTTGTGTCTTATCATCCTTGTATGGGAAGTCAACATATGCTGCCGACCCGTATTCGTTGGCAATGTCTTTGATGGTTGCGAAAGTGACATCGGAGGCCTCACCAATGTTCTTAATGTATAAAAGGCAACCTTCGTCGTATTTTAGCTCCTTCAAGGCGGATTCTATTTGTGAGTCTAGTTTGGCTTTTTTGGCCTTCTCCTTTTGTTCTTCTCTGCCTTTGGATTTCTCCTCAGACCATTCGGCTCTTGTCTTGATTATCAAAGGTGCCTCATCTGTCTCTGAAAATTTAAGGTCTTTGTTCTCCAAGAACTTCTTGGCGACTTCCTCAGATTTGAAGAGGATGAATGCACTTTGCTTAAAGTCCTTTGTTTGGTTGTGGTATCTCATTCTTACTGCCTCAACCTCACCGAACTTGGAGAAGAAGCCTTGGAGTGAGTCAAGGGTGGAGTCTTTTGGTAGACCCTTTACATAAACTGTTCTGCTCTCGGCTGTATCAACCTCTGGAAGAGGTGTGATACGTCTCATCATGGTGTTATCGTCAGAAACTTGAAGCATTGGGCTCTTCTTTGCTGCCTCTACAACAACATTCTTATCTGTTGTGAGCGATTGCATTCTCTTGAATGAAGCAATTGTGTCAACACTTACATCTTCAATAATGTTATAAACGAAATGTTTTTAAATACTTACATCCTTCAGGGTGGTTTGCAACCAATGCTCTTAAAAAGCGATCTGAAGGGAGGTTGGCATCTGAAAAATAAAATTCTATTTGCTTTAGGACTTGATCTTGTGTTGAGGCCATGTTGTGTGAAAGTTTCAAACGGTAAGTTCAATTGAATAAGATTACAATAAATGGTTGAGTGAATTATAATGAAGAACTTGTGTTGTGAACATAAAGAGTTGTAAATGAAGCCATTATAATTCTTGTCAATCATTGGTGTCGTCTTCAAGATGTTGGAGCAGTTTGTTGAAAAGTATTACAACAAAATCTAATCTTATGTATGCCAAGAGAGATCGGAGGAGACCTACCAAAAGACAGAAAATATCAGAAGAGTATGTAGTGCCGGAAATAGAATGGACCTGTGTTCTTCCCAAAGAAATATTCTCCAAGATATTGTCTTTTATAGGACTTGACGCTTGGCCAGTTATAATAACATGCAAAAGCTTCTACTTTTATATGGATACCAACCTTGACCACGCAAAACTTTTGGTGGCACAGTTATTAAATGTCAATTCTACTTCATTGTCTTTGGATGATAGCGTCAAGTGGGGGAGACTATTCAAAACTCTAACGAAAAACCACATGAAGGGTAGAATACAACCGATGGTGCCTCAAAGACAAGAAGACATAAATCATGTGAGGGAATTGAAATCAAACCTGGAGTCTTTACTTGTTCATATTAGTTTCAAAAAGTATTGTATATGTAATAATATTCCAAATTGGATGCAAGTAGGAACAATTTTCGATAAACTCGAGCTTACTACTTACGAAAATGACTGCTACGCTGACGTACTTGAGGTCCGTGCCAAATGGCGCCTTGTTTGCCTCACCGGTAAGGTCATATTATTCACGGCCACATACTATTATGCCGGTGGAACGTGCGAACAAAAGCGCTTCTTTAATTTTAATACGTCACCCAGTATTGACATGAAGGATTTTGCTTCTGAAGTTACAATTGATGAGGAGAGCCGAAAAAATGTTACTTTGGATGTATTGAAGAAGTATATTTCTATTTGCCTCGCCATGACTGATTTAGATTGTACTGAAGACCGAAGTGGATGGAGATATTATGAGGAAAACTTTGACGAAATGTGGAAGGAGAAAGAAGAAGGTAATAATCTAAAAAATAGATACTGCGGACTTTCATACTAGCGATTAAACAAAAATTGGTTAACAGCATAAAAAAACTATATATTTATAATAAATGATAATTTTCAATGGCGATATGATCGAGTTTATTACGATACTGGTCTAAGATGGACGACTCAAGTTCGTCTCCGAAAGGGCGTGGGTTCAAATCCCACTGTCGTCACTTTTATAAAACGATTAACTATTACGATTTTTGCATCATAACTGGTTGCTGATTTATTGAAAGGTATTCCCACTCTTATTGCGATAAAGAAATTCACATGTATTACCACGATAAACATTATTTAGATCGTGTGTTATTTGTGAGTGTCCAAAAAACATTGCTGTTTGCAGCGCTTGTTGTATGTTGGTTGCTCCTTTTTGAATCATAAGATAGGCAATTGATGCATGTCCTCCTGAACACGCACCAAGTAAACCGCCGTTCCAATCTGATGCTCCTCTCTCTATAAGGAGATTGACAATGATATCGTGTCCTCCAAAGCATGCATTTAATAAGGCTTCGTCAAGCATATTTGTAAATGTACTGCTGTAATAGTGCGAGTAAGGTTCTTTCAGGTCGGATTCTGTTTTAAGTCTCTTCGGCGATGGTTTGGAGAAGTTAAATTCATCAAAGTCCCTCCTTTTCATGGAATTTTTGTAAAATGAATTGAGTGCCTCAATGAAGAAATTGCATATGAAAGAAATCTTAGAAGCATCAAGATGCAATATGGCTTGAATAACCTTTGTAGATAGTACGTTAGTACCGCAGATATAGTACAAGAAAACCAGAATAGTAAAATCGCCGCAGTTAATGTCTTGGATCCTCAAATTTTCGTAAAAAGAGCCAATCAATATTACACAACCCTATAGAGTTCCACCAGGTGACGTCCTATCTCACCGATTTGTCCTCTCATGAATTCCAAAATAAATAAACAAAAGTGAGATCTCTAAACGGGATTTATTTCCTAGCAAGTAAAAGTAGAAGCATTTCTCCAATTACAGCAGCTTCTATAACATTTTCATCCAATAGAGGCGTCATATACTCTCCTTTTTGAATCCGAATATCGGTCACTCTTTGAACGCCTCCATAACAGCTTGACCACAAGGACCCATTCTCAGCTACAAAATAATATCGACCTGCACAGGGAACAATTTGCTTCACTCCACCTGAATTCTCTAATAACTCTCTATCAATAAAAATTCTTGTCCATGAATAAACTCTATCACTACTAGCCAAGCCTTTTGAGTTGCCAACAACAAAGCATCGGTTATCCCCTTTTTGATTTGTTACAATATTTTAACTCAATCGAGAACTTACATGTCCAAAGTAGCGATGATTTTTCATTGCTAATTAAAAACCTGACTGTTGATGGGTTTTCGAATCTTAGATCTAAACTATGATCTGGTACAAAATCACCATGGTCATCTTTGTACCAAATTAAACCATTAGTGGTTATGACCATGATATGGTTTCTTCCCTGTACAATATCAAGAGCGTTATCGCACACCATTTCTATGATGCCATTTGATATCCTATGTAACTTTCCAAAGAAGCTGTCTTCATCCTCTGTCTTGTTAATAAAGTTCTAATATAGACGAAATATAAACCTGATAATATGTAAAAGGATTGTTCAGTTACGCCAATTTTGAGTACTTTTAGTTCCGGTTCCACAATTTTTTTCAAATCTGTAAATTCTACAAACTCAAATGTATATAAATCTCCCATAATCTGCTGTCCTCTGATGTAGATCTTAGAGTCCATCGTTAAAACTATAGTGCTATTCTTGAGAACTTTGATTTCCATGATGTATTTGTTTGCGAGATTGTCGGCTCCAGTATCATACCAATTATTTGTTTGAAACATTGTACTGGAAAGTACGTACGTTAGATTGTCTGTACTACTATAGCGGTTAGATTTATAGTACTCATGGTCTTACGATGCGCAAATTACTGCATCATCACAATGTGATGAGAAGAGCTTTATACTGGATAAATCGCCAGATAGTTCATCTGGTAACATTGTTTCTATGCTGATATGATTCATATCGCATACTATCAAGTCGAACCCGCCATCTGTTATTGTTGTTTGTGGAGATGATTGAACTTGAGTCACTGGTGACCATGACTCTTCGTCACAAATGGTGGTATCTTTCATATCAAGTGATATACTGGGAGTGAACGAATCCTCAGGTGCCTTGTATTGAGGTACAGGATCTTCCTCTACAAAATCGTTTGGGCATATCAAGATAACCTTCTTTTCTTTGTTGTTTTGATTTAGTCTGGGGAGATGAATTGAAAATGGAAGGCGTTCGCCACTCCAAACTGGAATCGCAGAAATGATGCTATCGCCATGCCTGTGATCTGAATAAAATCTTAGATGAATTTTAACTTTGTATGTTTGTTCGTCGTGAATGTTTGTGAACCTAAATTCGAATACTGCCTCGAACGCTTTATTTTTGCATCTGCCTTCTAGAACTAGAAGAATAAGTTTAGCGATAAAAAGTTAGTTACACTTTATGTATGGGTTCTTGTGGTGAGCGTGTATCACGTCTGGTCTAAGAAATGAAATACTACCTCTTGTTATATCGTGGTTAGCAACATCTATCTTGAAGTTTGACCTATTAGAAACATAAACTGTTTGTTGGTTTCCCATACTGTGTAATTTTGATACTACCTTTAATTTTTGAAACGGTTTTTAAAACGAACAGTTCTGGGAGATTCAACTTGTTAACGTGACGTAATCTAAATTTGGAACTACAAAAGGAGTATGTTCCAGTATAAACAAGTAGAACTAAAACCGCCACGTTGATTCGACCTGTTAGTTCACAAAGAGTTGTTAGAACAAAATAGCATGAAAGACTTTGTCCAGCTTCAAAATCATAGTTTACTATTTACATAATTACGCACTTACATTGCGCTCCTGAATTCTTCAAGGTCTCTTTGTAGTATTCATGGATTGCGACTTCAAATACTTGATTAACTCCTTGCATAGTTTTTGCTGAGCAATCAAGATTTTTGCATCCGTATGATGAAGCGAGCTTCTCTGCATCTTGAACATTTACAAACTGTTTTCCTTTTCTTTGGTCTCTGCGATCCTTCTTAAGTCCAACAAGTAGAATTGGAGTGTTATCGACAATATCCCACGTCTGCTTCATCAACTACAACATTTAGATAGATTGCTATAGCTAGCTTACCTTTTCGCAATACTCAAAAGAGTTCTTGTCCACTGTACTGTAACATACTAAAACTACATTTACACCGCTGTACACCTTCTTTTGCTCTTGAGGAGATAGCTTTCTTGTATTAAATTCGCTAAAAGTCAAGTCGTATGGGAGTTCATCTATATCTACAGTATGAACGGCGTCATCTATCGAACCAGGCGCCTTCTTTGAATACTTCTTCTTCAAAAAGCTTTCCGTGAAGCATGTCTTCCCAACGTCCTCGTCTCCGATAACTAGTATTCTAATAGCTTTCTGTGATTTTGTTTTTGATGGCATTTTTTGATGTTCGTAGTTAAAATTAAAATTGTTTAAATAGCTACTATTCAAATTCAAAAATAGTTTTTATTTCCATACTAGGCATATTACAATTTTATCATTCCATTTGCTCCAGAGCAGTGTCGATTAGATCCTTTATCCTTTCCATTTTGATGACGATGGAGGCATCCTGCCTAGTGTTTGTTGCGCCTTCGAAATCCCACTCCCAGTCGCTCTTATCGAAAACTTGATAATACATTGTCTTGAAGTGCCAGAAATGGTTCCAATAGCCTCCCTCCATCGAAGCACTTTGGTTGGCCATGACACCTCTCCACTCCTCCGGTTGGTCTCCACTAAAGTAATCCATCACGATGGCATGTGCATTATGAGGCAGGAACGGTAGATTGAAGCTGACACCACCACAAGGCGTTATCATGATGGTACAGTCCATTGTTAAAAGTAATTGTTCCTTTACGGTTTTCTCATCCCATGCTATCACTTCAATGTCAATGTCTGGATAATTGCTCTTTAGGAATAAATGTAGTTCGTCGAGGTTGGCAATCACTCTCTTGCGTCCTTTTCTAAAATTACTTCTCTTCTTGTCGGTGATGATGATCTTGTGTTTGGTGGGAACGTATTCGGGATCAATGTTATGGTACTTCAATATTGCGTTTCTGAACTGATAAAACATGTCTTCTTTTCCTTGATTAGTGACGGTTGCAATGGGGTCAAAAGGAACCGGAGGACTGCTTACTTGAAGTTGGTCGAAGCAAACATATCTCTTTCCGAAGGAATTCATGTAAGGCTTTAGGGATACGATTGGATTTGATGTTATGGCAGGTCTGTACTCTTTTTCAAAGTTTTGGAAACGTTCATCTTCTGGAACTACATACTTGTGCATGATGACACTGTTCTTCATTTTTGTGCCCAGTCTGTAAAATGAGTTGAAAATGTTTCCAAAGTCCTCAAATACAATGTGGCCGAATGAGAACTCTCTTGCGGAGTGCTTGTAAAGAACATGAACATTTTTTAATCTCGTAACCTCTTCCTCTTTGGGTGCTGGAGTAATTCTAATTGTTGGAGCCCATGCTTCTAGACCGAAAAGTTTTCTGTTTAAAGCCAAAAATCTGCCACTTGCAAAAGTCCTAATAGGTCCCACATTCTTATCAAAAAGAATAATACTTGGTTTACTTTGATAATAATTGAATGTGTTAGCTCTGGTATCGTAGCAAATATTGTTGAACACGCAAGATCTTGCCTCTAATTTTAATTTGTCGTTCATGTCTCCTACACATCGAAAGTTTGAGAACCTATCAGGCTCCGGCCTTAAGTCCAAGTACGGTATGTGGATGGCACTATGTAAATGTGGTGAATCGTCGATTTTTTGAGCTGTAGCGACTGGTTCCTGCTTGTGTGATCTTCTTATCACCAAAATATAAATGAGATTAACGAATAGCGTGCACACAATGTTGACTCCTAGAATGAAATATCTTTGGTTGTACCATTGCCTCTTTGTGTTTTGCATAAAGTTAGGTGACTTGCCATGTGGACTTCTAGGACTGCTGGACCGATGTCTTGGACTTCTTGTGTATTTGTCTGGCATCGTCCTACTGCTCAATTCATACAATATTTCTAAATGCCCAAAAATGTTAAATCCCGTCCTTCAATTACAATGGAACCGATTATGCGGGCATTTATGATGTGACGTTCGGGGCTTACTTACGGAGGGTGGGAATTGAAATAAACCCTAACATTGCTTTTGACATTCATTACCCCCATAAGAGATTACCCAATGCATGCAATGCCTCATCCAACTTGTTTTACAAACCATTGTCACGAATGGTATACGTTAAAACTCCAAAGGGTCGGTTTGTAATGAATATCCTCGGAGATCAACTGTGACACGACAATTTATTGAAATTATTATAAGATTTAAGGGTGTTTGTATAACGTCAATTATAAATAATACAACTTTATTGTTACAGTTATTGTTTAGCATTGGTTATCACCAAGACGCAACAATGGAATAGCTGTTGTTGGCTTGATACCTTGTTTTGTCCATCTCAATAAAATTTGAGCGGAGGGGGTGACACTCTGGTATCTAGACAA
>JAOPGA020000732.1:0-92193 GCA_026419775.2 Acrasis kona
ATGGATGATGAGCCATTACAATGAACACGGAAATAGTCGCTTCGCACTATTCCCAACCAGTAATGAATGTATTGGTTAGTTTTTCCAACTGCTACGCAGTTCGGTTTTTTTTTTTTGAAGAGAACACACGTGTATATTACAATAAAGACTCTGTCAACTGGATCGCCTGCGGCGATTTGGATTTTTATCTAGAAATTAAGAGTTCACTTCACTAGTCGCTACCGCTCCGACAAAGTCAAACACTCTCTTCACCACAAGTCTCATAACCATCGCTCACTTCGTTCGCGATATTGTAGGAAACCCCAAGATTACTCAACTCAAAGCCAGATTTATAATCACAGGTTAATTTGATCGTCAAATACTTGGTTAAGGTTCTTGTTCTCTCATGTGTAGAGACATCCTCATGTGTTAAGGTGACAACTTTGCTGCCTTTGACATCTACAAACATGTTAGAAGGAAGAAGGATGACTACATAAAACAAAAAGAGGAAGTGACAATAAATTTAATCTCAATATAAAAAAACATGCTTTTCATTCAAATAATCAAGTAGGTTCCGTTTTTATTGTTTGAGGATATCTTCACAAAAGTCATCGCCCAGTTTTATTCTCACACGTTCATCTTTCAAAAGAAGTTGAACTACATCTGATTTCTTATGTTCTCTAGCGTTCCTTATGGCAATGTTGTCATCTACGCTAGGATCGACACGTGGATCACTAAGAAGTAGTTCAACTACATCTTTGTGTCCTTTAGAACAAACACATGATAGAATAAGGCTCCATCTTTTTCCAGGATCAACACGAGGATCATTTAAAAGTAGTTTAACTATATCTGTGTGACCATTCCTACAAGCATCCGAAAGTGCTGCATTGTCTAATGCACTAGGATCAAAACGTGAATAATTTATAAGTAGTTTGACTATATCTGTGTGACCACGTCTACAAGCAACCAAAAGTGCTGCATTGTCATCTGAACCAGGTTTAAAATATGGATCATTTAATAGTCGATTAGCTCCATCTCTTTGCCTATTTAAATTATATTCTAAAAAATACTTATTGTTCCGTACACTAGGATCAACACGAGGATCATCTAAAAGTAGTTTAACTACATCAGTGTGCCCATTCCTACAAGCTTCTTTAATGGCCCTGTTATCTTCTGCAGCAGGATCAACACGTGGATCATCTAAAAGTAGTTTAACTACATCAGTGTGCCCATTTTCGCTAGCTTCTTTAATAGGTATATTTTTCCACGGTTCCATAATATTAGGGTCATCTCCTCCACTAGGATCAACACGTGGATCATCTAAGAGTAATTTCACTACATTTGCATGTCCATTACTGCTAGCTTCTTTGATGGCAATATTATCTTCTGCAGCAGGATCAACACGTGGATCATCTAAGAGTAATTTCACTAGATTTGCATATCCATTACTGCTAGCTTCTTTAATAGCAATATTATCGCCTGCACTAGGATCAACGTTATGTGGATCATCTAAAAGTAGTTTAACTACATCAGTGTGCCCCTCAGAGCAGGCAAATTGAATGCATTCGTAATCTTCCCCACGGTCAACACGCTTATTATTGAGAAACAATCGAACAAGATCTACGTTTCCGTCACGACAAGCTAAATGAATAAAATTAGGATTATCGTAAATTGGTCCAATTTTAGCGAAGTTGGGGTCAACACGCTCATCATTCAGTAGATTTTTGATTATGTTAATACATTTTTCTTCTTCGTGTTGTACTCCCATTATCTCATCATATCCATTTTCTTTTAATAATCCGTACTCCACAAGAATGTTGAATCGATATTGTGGGTTCTTGAGGCTGTAGATTATTTTAATAAGCGAAAAAAATTCCGACTGCATTATTAGGTTCAGCTGTTCAAAACTCTTTTCAAACCATTCACTAAGAATCATTTCGACTACCTCTTCGTTCCCTTTGCAAATTGAAAGTATAGTAAATAGTTGGCGTTGAAAGCTTTCGTATATAGGTACAATTTCTTCGTCCGACTTTGTATACGGAATAGTTTCGGCGTCAAAGTAAAAATCCGATATAATTTTCCAAATCTCAACAGGTAGCACAACACCGGTGTTCTTTGAATTCAACATGTTTTAAGGAGACTCTAGCTTGGACGGACTATAAATTGGGACCGGACTATAAAACTAAAAATAAAATAAAAAACGAAGTTACTTCAAACACAAACGCAATCATGTAGATGTGCCCGGGATGTGGTGTAACTATGTCTTTAGACTCGGCAAGAAAGCATAAGAATGGTGGCCAAACCGTAAGCCGTGCATCCGATACCGGATATCTAGAATTGTACGAGACGACAAATCGGTTGAAAACCAATAAAGAGTTGTTATCGGCTATTTGAGGGGGAAAGACCGAAGAAGAAGAGGAAAACATCAGAGAAGCGCGCGGTAACAGTTGCTGTTGTTCAACAAGAGGTACAGAAGCAGAACAAAAGAAGCGGAAGAAACCAATTTGCAAAAAATGCAATAATCCATACACCAAGGAGTTTCATGATTATAAGGGCAAAGGTCAAAAAGTTTGTAGTAAACGTTGTAAATTAATTGTAAAATGTGTATTTTTGGGGCATTCTAAAATTACAATTCTTGTCCGAATTCAAGAACACTAAATATCCTTTACAATAAATTGTTATTTGAGATTTTTTTGTTCAATATTTTATTAATATGTTTATTTGTGTAGTCACACGAATAGTCATTCGAATATTTGTTACGAAGCCCTAATACTACCCATATTCTCTAGAGGCTTCGAATCTGAACAAAAAGGATCTTTTATGTATAAGGTTCACAAAGATATTTACAATGCATAGAATTTTAAAATAGATATCGGATGCGGATCAATTTACTAGTAATTATTAATATCAATTCAATAGGTCGTCATTTCTACACCTTTTCAAAATGGAAATTATAATAGTGGGAGGTGTAGTACTTATCGGTGTGTAATTATATTTGTATTGTTATAACGATCCGTAGGATGTGGCGTAGCAGCTGGTGTTGCAGGTGGAGTTGAAGCGTACAAGAAGAGGAAAGAAGGTAAACGAAAATGGATACTTGCCGGAGAAAGAATGTTAGATGAACATACGGGATTCCGAAATGAACTTGACGATGACATACATCACGAACATTTGGACCAAATTGCACCAATAGAACAAAAACACATAGCCCCAGGTCAAGTAGTCGACAGCATAGATACTAATAAGAAACCTGACCAGTTTAAGTTGAAGTCTGTGGTTATCAAGGATGAAAAGGGCAAGAAAAAGATATCTACAAAAGCAGGTTTATTGTATGAGTCAAACGGAGACGTAGTTTGTGTCTCTGTGCCTCGTTCAATTTTGACGAAGTTAAAGAAACCACATCTTGAGAGGAAGCTTTACTGTATAGACGCTACCACAGAAAACAAAAGGACTTATAAAAAGGTCCTATTGTATTATAATGGACACAACCAACAGGACGATATCGTGTTCAGTAATAATCTCGACATTTTCATGTAATATAATATAAAATAATAAAATTTTCACTTTACAAGCATCAACTGTTCATACACATTAAATTGTTCTTATTCAGCAATAATCTACATCCTCCTTGACCTTATTTAAGTTCGATTCCAAATGACTCTTGATAATGAATTTGGGGGTATGACATAACATGCCCGAAATAATTGCGCAATCAAGGAGGGGTATCTATAATTGCAACATTCATAACATCCCATCAGGTAAATTATTCGACCAATGGTCCGCAGCTGACAAATGAAATCGCCTCAAATCTCTTACAGGTTCATCTTTGCAAATTAGTACAATCATACTCATACGAAGTCGAAGAGCTATCGGTGCGTAATATTCGTTGGTAAACCTCAGTTGTTCTATTTACAATTATCGCAAACGTTCTCGCAAAGAATGGATCATGAAATGCTATTGCACACCGACAAACACCAAGTATTGATAAGCAGCGTCGACAGAGTACTTTCATTCGATAGAGCCACCGGATCAATCTCCAGCTCTCACACACCCCAAACTGATCACATTTTGAAGAATAATAAAGGAGTCCATGTATTTGGAGTATTGGGGACAATGCAATTATCTTCTGCAAATTACCTCTTTGTAATTGCTGATCAATTAAAGGTCGGAACATTGAGTACCCACGAAGTACATTTAATCAAAAATGTTGATTTCGTAAATATATCCAATAAACCTACCACCGATGCTGATATGTAATAATTGATCACACTAACTACTAATCTTTTAGACGCTACTTGACTCTGCTCCGTAGAACATTTACTTCTCAAGGATTCTACTATTCAAAAACAATGGATCTCACAACACACCTAAAAGCGTGGTACTTATCCGGTAGAAAATTGAACAAACCAGACGAAGCGTTCTGGTGGAACAGACACATTAGCAAATCAATCATTGATGCAGGATACCAATATTGGGTACATCCCATCATTAGAGGATGTAAGTTGTTGGCTCTTGACGGTACTAAACTTCCTAGTTGTAGAATTCCATCAAGTTAACTTGGACCATGACACCTTTCAGTTTGGCATCATTTCAAGATTAGGTTGCAAAAGAGTCGGAACCAGATACAACACAAGAGGAGCCGATAAACTTGGAAATGTAGCAAACTACGTAGAAACAGAACAAATCGTTCACCGTAAGTATTCCATCAAAAGTCTCAACTAACCTACAAGACAAGAACAATTTACTATCGTTCCTACAGGTGCGTGGTTCCATTCCTCTGAGATGGACACAACGTACTAATTTAAAGTACAAGCCGAAACTAGTCCTTTCCACTCCAGTCGAAAACATTTTCCAAATACACATCAAGAACCAGATGGATCGCTATAGCAAGATCAAAATCATCAACTTGATCAACCAGGAAGGCTCAGAGAACCTTATTGGGGACAAGTTCAAAGCAGCCCATCAGGAATTGAATCATGGACCCGACCTAAAGTACTTGGCCTTTGATTTCCACAACAAGACCAAATTAACCAACTTTGATGGCATATTGGAATTGATGAACAGCGTCAAGGATGAACTGAGTGATTTTGGTTACACACGAATCAACCTTGATGGATGCGTAACCGACAAGACCCAACAAGGTGTTTTGAGAGTCAACTGCATTGATTGTTTGGATCGCACAAACGTTTGTGAGTCAGTGTTTGGAAGGATGGTGCTCGACGAACAATTACATCATTTACACATTTTCAAGGACGACCATCAACACGTCAAGGATGAACCTTTGATTGAACAATTATTCAAAAATGGTACGTTGCATGTTCTTTTGGTATTTTCTAATCGTGACAGTATGGGCGGATAATGGAGACGCACTAAGCAACTTGTACGCAGGAACCAATGCCATCAAAGCCGACTTTACGAGAACTGGAAAACGAACTTTGAGAGGATTGATTAATGATGGAATCAACAGCTTGAGAAGATACTATTTGAATAACTTTAAGGATGGAGAGAAGCAGGATGGTTTGAACTTACTTTTAGGACGCGTCGTCATCAAGGACAATAATGAATTGAGCGAATCACAAAAGACCGCAACACAACTCGTAAGTGCACCACTCATTCATGTGTTTTCATGTTTTAGCGATTTTATATTGGACTGGCCACTATATCTGCACTTGTGTATTGTTCCATTAAAAAATAAAAGTGTTTTTATAAAAATTGTTTATTTACATCATTGCAGTTTCAAGACTCTTCTCAGCGCACTATACATGTTGTGATTGAATGTTGTAAAAACAACTTACCTTTCGAACTCTCCTCTTGTACATTTTAGGGTTAGCAACGATCATTTGAGCTGCGTCTGGGTTAGCAGGGGATGAAGAATTTGGGTCGGTTAGTAAGCTTTGAATTGATGTTAGTACTGATCCAACAGTATATATTGGACTCCATTTATCTTGTATAATATCAAGACATATAGAACCGTCCTTGTAAATGTTTGGATGGAACATTTCTGTCGTGAAACGAATCTTTGGAGCCTTTGTTGGGTATTCTTCGGAAAAAGTAAGGGTTAATGAATAGATTCCTCCTTCCCACGCAGTATCTGCTGGACCAACTATTGTGGCGTTCCAAACGTATAAGTCATCATCCTCAATGGGAGCAGCACTCACCCCTTCAGCTAGGAAGATTAGAATAACCAAATCTTTAACGAGTGACTTACGTGGATCCTGGTTGATGGCTTTGAGATCAGATAGCAGACGCAGTGAAGACGCACTCATTCTTTTTTTTTGATATGAGCAACTTGAACAAAACTCAATCAATATTTTGAAAGAATATTCTTACCGTACTGTATTTGTAAACAGAAAATACCCTTTATGTATAGTGCTTATTAAATACATGAAGGGTATTATTGATTGTATATGAAATATCAGTCTTTGATTT
Organism: Acrasis kona; assembly: GCA_026419775.2. Classification (NCBI taxonomy): domain Eukaryota; phylum Heterolobosea; class Eutetramitea; order Acrasida; family Acrasidae; genus Acrasis; species Acrasis kona. The sequence continues at coordinate 6,409 of JAOPGA020000732.1, forward strand.
CTTCCACGCGACTTGCGGCCTTGTAAGTACATGATCTAGATCCATCATTATCATGTTTAACTAAGATCAATAACTTAAAGAACACATATTTATTGATACATGTAGAATTCATGACAGGTTTGAACAAATTATTGGAAAGCCTTGTTGACTATTGTTATTGAAGCAGGAAAACGATACTGTTCATTGTAGGCGCTAATACTTGTTGAGTTTTAAGTTCAACATTCTCTATAAGTTGTCTGCTTCTTTTTTTTATCATTATGCAGAATAAGTTCGATGAACTCGAAACGAATTGATAATTGCGCCCCAACACTTTAGCTTCAAGTTTAATTTGCGAAATTCCTCCAAAATTGCTCAAAAAACTCTGCATAGCTATATAGCAATCAAAATAGCAACCAAGATCTTCCAAAATAAATTTAGGTTATCTTTACGTCATCAACGTCGCATTTTTCATCGGTACCTATAGGTCGAAATCCGTTGTTGAACGTTAGAATTTTACAACCGCTGTACTCAACTTTCGAAAACTACTTTGAACATCTTGGTGGGTGATATGAGTCAGTATTTAAGGTCGTCCGTTAAGATAGGAGGTATTAAGATCTATAAAACGATTCACTTAACATTTATAGTTAGACCACAAACTCTGAATTTAGTTCGCTCTCAGGATGCAGATAATTCAACACAGAATTCAACAGCTAAACCTAGCAGTATTAATCTAACAAAAAGACCTCTAACTACCGGGGCTACACCCAAAACTCCTACATTATCTGTGACTCCAAAAGCAGCAAAACCCAAGACACCCCAACCTACGAGTACGTCTGCACCGATAAAATCTATCATAGTTCCAACAAAAGGTAACCTAATTCATACGTTTATGTTAATTTTTTTTAGAAAAGCGCTCAATATTAGGAGGAGCAACAAAGACACCAACAACTGAACCTATCAGATCAAAAGTGCTCAGACGTAAGCATACATCACTGATTAAATACTAAACAAGAACAAGCTAAGGGCATTCTTAACAAGACACCCTCCGTCGAAGATTCTATTGAACAGTTTTCACAAACCGCAAGCGTTCTTAAACCAGTTGAAAATCCAGACGCGATAGTAAAAAAAACCAGCCAATGGGAGATGTGCAGACAGGAAAAAGATTTGTTAGAAAAAGGAACTGGAAGGAGTTTATGCCAAGTAGGTGATCATATTTGGGAGGGAGGAGCTGGTGGTCAATTAGCTGTCTATGACAGCAGGACATTGGAGCTAGTCAAGAGCAAATGCAATCTTCACGTGATTACAAGATCTGCTGATAATATGACTTCAATGGGCATTATAGATACCAAACTGAAAGGTAAAAAAGAATACACAAGGAAGGTTTGGAGTGGATTTAGTAGTGGAAGAGTACTGATATGGAATGCAGTAACAGCTAAAAGAGAGACCGATTGCATAAGCTGCCACAGCACCTCTGTCACTTCTATAGTACAGGTGAAGGATAGTGTATGGACAGCTTCGATGGACGGTACTATCAGGTTGTGGGAGAGTGATACATTGTTACCTAGCAAGACAATAACAGAGTCAGCGCCCATCAGAAGCATGTTGCTTGTAGAGAACGAATCAAACATGTGGATTGCAATGGAAGATGGCGTCGTGAGCGTGAGGCATACTAGCGACGGTGACACCATCAAAACATTAGATGCTGGTGAAGACACATTTGTACAAACACTAGTGTATACTAATGGTCATGTTTGGGGAGGGTGTTCCGATGGTACACTATGTGTTTGGAATGCGATTACAAAAAAACGTGTGAAATTGTTGAAGCCTCATGACCAGGCGGTAAATGCGTTATGTGCTTCTACCGAACAGGTGTGGAGTGCCAGCGTTGATAAGAGCATAAGTGTACATGATGCCACTACTCTTAAAGGTTTAAAGAAGATTAGAGGATCTAGTGTCTGGGTTACAAACATGGCAATTGGTTGTGGTCATTTGTTCGCCACCTGTTCTGATAAAAAAGTACGGTGGTGGAGTTGTTTAGGCGATGTAGTTGAACAACGTTTGAGACCAATGAACGATTCCAACAGAATAAATTCCCCAAGAAAGGGCTCGTTGCAAGTTGATTTTAGCTCCAAGTCTATTGCATCCAAGTTGACACCAAAGAATGACATCAACTCAATACAAGACACAACGACCTTTGAAGATTTCTTTGAAGCATCTATGAGGGATTTGAATTTGCAAGGCGATCCATCAATCATAAAAAGAAGGGCATTTTCAGCAGCAGACATTACGTCACCTACATCCCAAATTGAATCACGAATCTATCAAGATGTACTAGAATATGATGAAATCCAAAGTGATGCAGTTTCGAGCAGCAGTAACCGGGACCCGCAGTATGATGAAGACGAGTCAACACAAAACCAAAGCACAGCAGCTGACGACGACGAACCTGCCGACGACCTCTTGAGCGACGAGGAGAATAGCGACGAAGACGACGACTTTAAAAAGGATTTCAAAATTATGGAGTTTGAAAAAGAAATCGTAATGCTCAGAAAGCAACTACTAACAAGTACAGACAGAATTGCCAAATACAAGTACAAACTGAAGAATGCTCAAAGTAAATTACACATGAGTGAATCAGAAGTCGATGGTCTTTCTCAAAAATATCAACACATTAAAAATGAATTCCACGAGGTTAGGGCCCGGTCCGAACTTTTACAAAGCGAATTAGAAAGGTCAAAGTTGGAATGTGAAAATGTGAGACATGAACACGAGATCATTACCAACAAGGTGGATGCCCTTTGTATCGAAAATGGATTCAACAAATCAGAAGGCATCCAAAAGGTATCACAACTAATAGAGTCACTACAAAAGCAAGTAGAAGAATCGAGGGCATCCGAAGAAGAGCCATCACTAGGTGTCGACACCATCAACACCACTCCGATACAAACAGAGATTATAGACAAGCAACAACATTCGGACGATATTAATGCTCTCAACAACATGAACTCTATATTCATTGAATCTGTCAAGGATAGAATCAAGGACTTGGATCAGGATTTCGAAAATTCAATGACTAGTGTTCAGGAGGTTATACTTGTGTCGGATCAAGTTAGACAAGAAAATGTACATTTAATTCAAAAAGTTCAATCTCTCGATGCGGAGGTGAATGCTCTTAAACACTTGCTGTATTCCATGGGAGAGGAGGAGCAAGGTCAAGACTTGATCAAAATGATGGGTGATTATGTAGTGGAGTACTCTATTGAGCTTGAGAGACTGTGTGCTTCTGGAAATGTTGGGATGAGTGTATAATGTGTAAAATTTGGTTGATAAATGTAATTTTCGATTGTTTTTTTGTTCGTTGCTCAATACCAAGCGCCATTTCATTTTGTGTGAACCTTGAAGACTACAATTTTAAAAATGTATCAAGCCTCTTTTCCCTGTCTCCTCCCAAATAAAATTGAGATTACAATTTGGAAATGCACTGTCATAACATAATGGACGATTTTATATCGTGCGAAGATGTACTTTTGCACATGGTATCCTTTATGCCGACGACAACATGGTTGTCATTTTGTATGACATGCACCGATATTTCGAAATACAACAGGGACTCCAGGGTGACTAATAACAAAGTGTTTAGAGTACAGAAAACAGCGACAGATTCTGACATTAAAAGAGGAAATATCAAGGGAGTCCGAAATTTAGTTTTTAATAATTGCAAATACATTTCGGACTCGGCATTTTCTCATATCGAAGGGTTTCACACCCTGGAGATGAGTAACTGTGAACAAATTACCAACTCAGCTCTGGAACATTTCGAGGGCATCCACACTTTGGCTTTAACAAACAATGAAAATATCACGGATGCAGCCCTCGTGCATATCAAGGGAATACACACCCTGGATATAAGTTTCTCCCAACAGTTCACCGATGCAGCCTTTGTTCACCTTGAAGGTATTCACACCCTTGATATTAGATTTGGTCTGAACTATACCGATGCAGCCCTTGCTCACATCCACGGCATTCACACTTTATATATGGATGACTGCAAAATCTCCGATGCAGGTTTGGTGCATCTCAAGGGCATACACACCCTAAGTATGATCAATTGCACTCGAATCACCGATGCAGGTTTTGTGCATCTCAAAGGAATACATACTCTAACGATGATCGAGTGCGATCAAATCACAGATGCTGCCATTGTTCATCTCAAAGGAATACATACCTTGATAATGAGTTACTGCAAACAAGTCACGGACGAAGCTATCGTCCATCTCAAAGGAATACATAGTTTGTGCTTACAAGGTGTTGACAAAATCACTGGAGCATCCTTCGCTCACATCAAAGGAATACAATCCTTGAGTATAACTGGTTGTGCACTGATTACTGATGAAGCCTTTGTGCACCTTGAAGGCATACAGAAGCTTGATATAAGAGGTTTTGAGCATATTACTGATGCAGCCATTGCTCACTTGAAGGGAATAAAAACTTTGTATATGAATTTTTGTACTAAAATAACAGATGATGCGTTTGTTCATCTCAAAGGCGTTCATACTTTGAGTATAGTTGGTTGTACTCAAATAACTGATGAAGCTCTCGTGCATCTTGAAGGTATTCATACATTGTATGTTAATCAATGTGCGAAAATTACTGATGCTGGACTTGTGTATCTTAAGGGAGTCAATACTTTGGATGTAAGTGGTTGTTACAAAGTTACTAAAGCTGGACTTGTTCATGTTGCAGGTGCAACAAATCTCTTCAACGATTTGTTACAGCATTATTACTAAAGATGTGATTGTGTTTTTTGTTTTCTTGTATGCGATGCTCATCGTTAAATTGTAATGTAAATAGTTGTCCACCATGACACCTTTCACCCATCAAAAATGGCAGAAAAGTTATCGGAAGACCAAGTGCAAGAGTTTAAGGAAGCATTCTCTCTATTTGATAAGGATGGCGATGGCACAATCTCTACTAAAGAGCTCGGGACGGTAATGAGGGCTCTTGGTCAAAACCCTACTGAGACAGAGTTGGCCGATATGGTTCGCGACGTCGACACAAACAACAATGGCACTATTGATTTCAAGGAGTTCTTGAATTTGATGCAGAAGAAAATGACAGACACAGATAGTGAAGAGGAAATCAAGGAAGCATTCAGAGTATTCGACAGAGATAACGATGGTGTAATTTCTGCAGCCGAATTAAGACATGTAATGACAACTTTGGGAGAGAAGTTGAGCGAAGAGGAAGCAGAAGAGCTTATCAAAGAGGCCGACATCAACGGAGATGGACAAATTAACTATGAAGAGTTCACCAAAGTCATGATGCAATCATAAACTTTCATTATCTAATTTTAACGAATGTTCGTTCTTTTATTTGACATTGACTTTTTTCGTTTGAATTGGACAACAAATTCCTGCTATTGTTTTATACCACTAATTTATTTTAGATGACTACTTAGGTTACTAATTAGTTAACGTATTTTTATTCTATTGATAATCCAATTGGTCTGGTAAATTTAACTGTATTTTGTAGCTCAAGAATGTGAGATAAAAAGAGACAAAATCGTTGCTTGATTTGAACTTTAGCTAAATTCCTTTATTTTGTACATTCAATCTTTGTTCTCCATTAGTTGGTAATCATTGTTGTCCTCCTCTTCCTTCTGTTTGTTTGAAATCACAATCTTCTTCTCTTGCTTGAGGGGAGGGTTTAAAAATCTCTCAGCATGCAACATCTTCTCGTTTGTTTATTTTAATCTTGGGTTAAAATTGGACTTGAATAAAGATCAAACCGACGCAACTAACACCCTGTTACAACATGAAATTTATTCGCACTTTGAGCAACCCACTACAATATTATTTGTAACCTTCAAATGTTTCAAATTTATTACATTATTTTTTCATACATGAAGGATGATTTTATAACAAGAAAGTAATCCAATGTTTGTTCGTCATCTGTTTATTTAACAATTGTCGTTCAGATGAATACTCATCAACCCATAAAAAGTACTGCGAATACTTCTTCAAACATACACTGGTAATGACTAGGTCAATGTTTTACATTTTTTGTTTTTTGCTCGCATTGTTTTGTTGGTCGGAATCTCTATCGCGTTTCTTCCCTACATTTTGATTTTCTAATTGCTTTAGTTTCTTTTTGATTGCTATTATTTCCGCTTGTTTTTGGGTTTCAAGATTTTCTTGCTCTGGCTTTTTTTTCGTGCCACTTTGATTTGCGATTTTTACAGTCAGCGACTTCCCCATTGCAATTTTACCATTCAACTTTTCTATCGCTTTTATTGCGGAGGCTTTGTTGTCATATCGAATAAATGCATAACCTCTTGGTTGTCCCTCTTTCGTGAATAAAAACTGAAAGCTTGTGACAGTTCCATAAGGTTTGAACAAGTCCAACAAATGGATTTCTCTGATTCTCTTATCGAGACCACCGACAAACAAAGTATTACCATTTTCCTCTTTGACCTCGGCCATGTTCGTTTCTATACCAAGACGTTAACTTTTTACAATTTAACACAACAAATGAGAGTTCCATGGGTTCTCCGGTTCATGTTCAGTGAACACATAGAGCTTAATCCTACTGGTGTTGTGTTCCTTATGATTACTTTCATCGGATTTATTACTACTTTGGGGCTTTCCGTGTACGAGGTTGTGGAGACAGCAATGAAACTTGAATTCTACAAAGCCTACGATATTTATTACTTAAATAGCTTGGATATGTTACTTACTTTTGTGATGTTATATTTTGCTATGGAAGCTGTGTAAGATTTATATAACTCGATGTTTAATACAACTTTTAGATTAAATGAGAACGTCTTCCAACTAGTGGCATACTTAGTTGCTTCTGCTGTACAGGTTGGTGGTATCATTTACGCTGCAGTGGATTCCTGGACTAACAGCATAATTGACAAACCATCCAGGTGGACTAATCTGGCAACCGCCTGCGTGGTCACTCTTTGTTTTCTTCTCCAATTATTGATGGCTATACCTTTATATAAGAGATTTGGGTGGAAGATGTACCACCTCATTGTACGTCCCCTGTTCACATTTTTAATAATATTCTAGGGCACTAATGAAAATCTAATCAAACAATACAGAGTGTACTCCGTGTTTGTCACAATGTTAAAGCTAGACTTGTTATTCACGCTTGAAATTGCGCTGATTGGATTCTTCTACGTAACCTACGATAACGTCATTCCAAGTTACACAGGCTTAGGCATAGGTCTAATTCTTACCCTATTTTCATCGCCTATTGTACTCTATTTTGGTGTCAACAGAGAGAACTTTATACTTTGTAGCATCTTCCTTGTTTGGTGTCTTGGCATGCCTGGCTATACAATTTACAAAATCATTGAGATTTGGATGAAGGACAAGTTCCACAAACATGCAGGCTCCTTTTCTGACAACACCATTCGTGGCTTGCTCACCATCATTGTCGCAGTCGCACTCTTTGTGAGATGCATCCTCATGGCAACCTTAACCACAACCATGAAGAATTTTGGTAAAGGACTCAAGAACGTTTTGGATGGAACGCACAAAAACACTTCATCAACACCGCTATTCACATTGGACGAGTACGGAACAGTAGTCATGAACAAGAACATTACATCCATCAACGACAATCTTTCAACAAACGAAGACACTCGCCTCATTACACACCAAAAATCAAAGCCATGGTATAGAGTAAAATAAACATTTTATATCAGTTGTTACATTCACTCACTGTCAGTCAACTTCATTTAAACCAAAATCAGGCTCTAATAAAACAAGAGATTTCAGTCTACTGTATTCACTTAAATGTCTGCTTCGCTCTCTCTCCACCACTCTTAGACTGTCCTTTTTAATCTTCTTGACTTTTGATCTAATGTTCTTTGCTCTCTTGCTTAGAAGCGAATGACAAAACTTTTCAAAAACTTCACACTGCTCCGACCGGATGAGCTCGGAGTAATCTTCTCCGCGAGTTAATTGTTGTGATAGGAAACGAGAAAGTAGAAAAGCATATCTTCGTTGGATGCTGTTGTCGCGTGTTAAAAATGTTTCCAACATTTGTTTGTTTTTGTCGTTCATGGCAGTGGTGGTGTCTGATTTTCTATAGTATAGGACAATGTCTCTTATGACTGGATGCATTTTGGTGTAGTCAACATCGGTGAGGATCCAATAGTAGGGAGAGTACTTGGCGCTGTTCAAAAAGATGCTTGGAGGAGAGCGTCTTTGTAATTGATGTATTTGTTGTTTGTAAATCATAATTTGAATGGTGCTCGCTTCTATGGCATCCTGTAAATCAGTGACGAGAAGATTCTTTGCCAAATCAAATTTCTCCCTAATAAAAAGTGGTTTCAACCTCTTGACGAGAACGCTGTCTTGTGATGTTTTTTCGCTTTTGTATGATAATTTATGAGTGTAGTTCACGTAGTTCTTGTACAAAAAGTCGAATGCCTTCGAGATGTTGTTCAAGTAGTTGACATTAGCGTCATCGTGACTCGTTGCGGCGAACTTTGACATGTTCCAGAGATTGATCGTTGGAACTGGTAGATAAATTGTTTGTTCGTCCTCCGTATCGGTAATCCATTCTTCATCAAGTTTCGATCTTATGCTTCGATACAGTGAAAACAGAATTCCGAATGCTGATGACGTGCCAAACAGCAATAAGATGGGAATTATAAGCCAGTTTTGAGTTTGAATTTTGTATTGAACAACTGAACAAATTCAAAAGTCAACTATTAATAATTTACAATCTCAAGTGAAGTGTGCGCAACAGAAGGACCGTAAACTGAAATTCATCTATTTCATCAAATACAAATGGACGCAGAATCACGCGCTTTTCAAATCAATACACTCGACTGACAATCAACGTTTTTTAGGTTTTTGAATGTGCAACATTCACACTATGATTCACATACAAGCGTTCGAACTTTAAAGTGGATAATGATCAGTACATATACTTCTAAAGCGTCTGCCACGAACATTATTATATATTGAAAAATTATCCATGTTTGAAAAAAACTTGTAATTTTATAAAGTTCCCATGTAAATCATTTTACATATATTGATATAAACTTATTCAATGGAGTTTGCTTGCTTTGAGCGCAAGTGAAAATGCAAAAGGTTGCAAACAACTTTAATGTTTTCTTTTATCCCGAAAGACGTAATCCCCTCTTTTTTTGTACAAGTTTAATTCCTCATGCTATGAACGTAGAGGTCGGAGATGCGCAGACGGTGGGGCCGATATCTCAGATATCTCAGCACCTACAAATCCACACTGTTCTTTTTATGATAATGCTCGAAAAGTCGCTCTTCTTTTTTAAACTGGTGATGAACTTATAAGGAAGGACATATACCACAAACCGACATACAAATCCTTTTAAGGGCATTATGTGTGCATTATGTATTCGACGTGAAGCGGTAATTTGGTGATGTCAAGTGGATTTAGTCGGGCAATGTGATTAATTTGACCAGTTATTATATCGGGAAGGTCCAATCTACAAATGTATAGGTTCTAAAAGGTAACGGACTGAACATCATAGCTCTCCTCCCGTTATTTAAAGTATTTTTGCATTTTATGACATCCAAAAAAACAATATACGATGAACTTGGCAACTACCCTCTTCTTGCCCCTGACCCGTGGTGATGACTATTCCAACTATGTCACCCCAATAGCTCAGCAAAAGGCCACCCAAGAAGATTGCTCAGTCAGGATAGTAGACGGTACAAGAAAACAAAGATATGGTACCAACTATTGGGTACAGCGTAATGTCATCACAATCCAAGTGTCGTCCAACTCTCAATTTGAAGAGGCTCGTATATTCTGTAACAGAAAGGGAACTACCGACCCAAAGCACATGGAAACAATATGCTACATGGAAACCAACGCCAAACGACTAAATAGCTCCTTTGAGGTGACATTCAAAAAGAAACTTCCGTACACAAGTGGGAGGCCAGAAACGCAAAAACAAATTTGGCTTTCTGCAGAGTTTTGGTCCAAGGGTGTTATGGTCAAGAGATGTAACAGTGAGGCCTTCTTTGTTTGCTCACGGCCTGGCACAGATAAATCCCCTCCGTCATCCCCCGAGCAAGTCATTCCCTCTTCTCCAGTCTCTCCATTCAAAGTAAACATTCAATCCTCTCCTGTTCGAAGGAACTCACCCGATCCACAAGTAAACAACATTCCCCTACCTTCGACTTCGACTGAACCAAGAACAACATGTATCCAACCGCAACTAGTCAGCATACTACCTTCATCAGGTTCGTATATTGGTGGATGTGAGGCCACAATAACGATTAGAAACTACACGCTGCTTGCAAACGACCAAGTATCAATCTATTTTGGACTCATACCAGTCACAAACATTGAAATAGTCGGAGAGAACACGGTCGTGGCCACAACTCCAGCACGTTTTATGCCAGGCACTGTAAGCGTGTCGATAGTTATTAATGGAAACGAAATCAAGAACAACATTGAATACAGGTACATTTCAGAACTTGTCCCTTCCACATCCACCCAACCCTACCATTCATATGGTAATGTAAGACATGATGCTTTTGAAGATTATCAGCAACACAAGAGAATAAAATTAATGTAAAAAAGCAAGAAAAATGTATATATAAACAAATCAATATTTTATTAGACATCAAACTTGTTGTCGGACATTGTATTGTGCGCAGTCATGGCTGTTCGTCTATCTTCTTCTCCTTCTTGTTCGTTGGGTTTCTCGCTGTACAGAATGACTCTTCCATGTGTCTCCAAATCTTGGATAACCTTCTTGTGAGGATGCCACCTTGGGTAAAGCATCACCTTTGCATGTTTGAAGGGAGGAAGCACCATGTGCAAGTGTAGATGCTTGACGCTGACTGGATGATTATATCCTGCAAATGTATATTCTTCCAAAGTCTTTCCTTCAGGTAGTTTGACGTTACGGTTTTTAAATTCACGTTGACCAAGTTCGTACAACTTTTCAAGCATTGGTATGTGACTCTTGTTTAGGAATGAAATGTCTTCAATCACCTCCACCGGTCTGCAAATTGTTAGTACGTACAATGATTGTTCGCTTACATGACGTCAATGTGATTATCGGAGCATCCAAACTTATCATCAAAGCACAAAAAGTTTTCGTCCCTGTAAAAGACCTTGGTGCCTGTATCCCTTCCATTGATCATTTCCAAGAAAATGTTATCGGGCAACTTCTCAATGTCGTCTGGCGTGCTATCATAATCAATTCAAATCAATCACCAGCACGCACTCACCATGGAAAGGAACAACCTGTGCAAAAATCAACGCTGGCCGTGTTTGGTTTGGTACAAGCCCTACAAACCAATCCATACTGTGCATTAGGAAAAGCCTTCTTGACCTGAACAATATGCTCCTTGTTCTTCTCTCGCTCCTTCTCAATCACCTGCAGATCATCAGCAGTAAACTCCCTCCAGCTAGACTTTCCGAAACGTGTATGATTTGACATGTATGTTCTAATAATGTTCAAGTTTTATTACAATTAATTATTGATCCTCCTCATCTTGAGGTTCCTCTTCTGGCAAATCAATCTCGTTCAAAGATTCACTCTGTGAATTAAACACTCCGCCTTGCTTTGCAGCACCAGCGTTAATCTTTTCGTCGGCTTCCTTCTTGGCCTTTCTGTTCTTCTTCTTCTCCGCAGCCTTTTCCGCAGCAGCCTTCTTGGCAGCCTCCTCAGGATCACCTCTCTTCTCCTTCAACAACCGAAGAGCCTCTGTTTCCTCGTCCTTGAGCGCCTGCACAACTTCTTGATCAATCTGATGCCATTCGTCGATCGTGTACAACAATTCATTCTCTTCGTCTCTCTCGTCCTCATCTCTCTCGACGCTACAAACGGCATTATCGTCCTCCTCTTCGAACGTTCCCAAGTGTTTGAATTGTGCACCCAATGTCTCGTTGTGATGTAACCATGCATCTCTGGTGTCGACGAACTTATCGCTGCTGAACAATCCCTTGATGTACTTGACCACTTCCTCGTCGACATTTTCGTAACCAACAAAATCTTTAATCTCAATGTCCAATTTGTTCAAATGCATGGCGAACAATTCCTTGCTCTTCTTGAAGAAGGCTTGCGTCTGCGTGAACGCGCCAATCACCTTCTCGCACTTTGTCCTGCTGTTACGCAACTGGAGCACGGTCAATTTCTTCTGGCGACTGGCCACTGCATCAAAGTACCACTCGTCAAAGATTTGATGCAAGATGCAATCGCATCTCAACGACAACATTGCAAATCTGAATTGATACACACCAATGACTTGTCTCCACTTTGCGTTCCATTCGTCGAATGACTTTCCAAAGTTGCTTCTCAGACCCTGCAGCACCGGAATGTTGCCCTGAGTGACTTCTCTGTACTTGTCCAACATGCCTTGGTATTGATTGGGTATGCTGGCTTGAATGTCTTCAATGTTGGTACGTAAGCTACGAGCGCGTCCGTTGGATAATCGATTGCTGGCCTTGTTCGCATCTCCCCATTGTAAAATGGCAGATTCTCCCTTGAGCAAGCCCGTTTTGACCTTGTCGATCACCGACTCGAACGATGCACATTCTTCTACTTGTGCCCAGAATCCAACCACCTTGTTCACCACCGCAACATCAGCTTCCGACCAATCCTTCAAATTTTGCATCTTTGTGATTTCTCTCAATTTTTGCAAATCGACGCCCTTTGGTAATTCTCTTAGGAATTGACGCAAATCCTTCATCATTTCGTCGACGGGTGGGAAGTCCTCCTTATCTTCCTTGTCCTTATTGGCCCACAACGTGTCGTATTTGGCGTAACTATCGGTGATTGTTTTTAATGTTTCTTTAAAGTCCATGTTGAGCGATTTGATCACCATGTCTGCCAATTCGCTGCCCATCATGCCCTGTAAATCTTCGTCGGTGGCTTGATTCAAATTGGAATCGCCGACTTGTGCTTTGATGATGGGTATGATTTCTGGTGGAATGTCCAATGCCTTTTCTCTCTTTTCCTTTTGTTGTTTTGCGAATTCGTTCATGTCCATCATTGGTGGTGGCGGTGGAGGAGGTGGCGGCGGTCCGCCTGGTCCATCTCCAAACGACATTTCGCCATCGAGAGGCACTCCGCCCTCTCCATTTCCGCCAAACACTCCATTCTCTTGAATGTGTTTGATGGCTGCGCTGTTTTGAGTCAATTGACTTCTCAAATCATTTTGCATGGATTTAAGGGTGTTGACTTGTCCCTCCATGTTTCTAATCTCTCCCTTGATGCGTGCCTCTTCGTCAGTGATTTGTACGCTCCATGCTTCCAGTTCGGTCACCGTGCTCTGTAGTAAATCCTTCTTGCGTTCCTCGTAGAATTCATCTCTTGGTTTATGGGCCCAGAATGGGAACAGGATGGGCACCAACCAGATCAATATGTTCACGTATTGCACGCCGGTGAGACACGCACCAATGTATACGTAATTCAATAACCAACAGTAACAAGCTCTAAGGAAGGTGATCAAGTGTTTGAATTTTCTGCGAATGGCAAGGAATGGACGCAACAAGATGCTTGGTTTTTTCAAGAGCTTCGGATCCACCTCTTGTTTGTTCTTTTTGAAGATGGCTCTCACTCCGAACGAATGAACAAAGTGCCAATCTTCTTGAGTGAGTATTCTCCAGGTGTGTTCGCCTACGGTGATGCTGAAGCTACCTCTGTTGAACAAGAATGGACTGAACATCCACAAGATGATGAACACTCCGTTGACGAGTAATGCTTGCCACGATAATCTCATTGCGAAAATGATGATGAGCGTGATGATCAAGAACAAACAAACTCTAAAGTGAGTTTTGTAGTAATTGTTGAACACGGTGCGAATGTCCTTGTGGGTGAGTCCAGGCGTTCTGCCGCTTGCTAGATAGGTGGGAACGTTATTGAAGCTCTTGTTAAAGTAATAAGCAGTGTTTAGCAAGTGGAAGGCGCTGAATACGGTTTGAACGAAGAATTTCAAATACACAAAGTAAGTGACCAGACCAGTGATACCGGTGTCCACTAGTGCTTGGAACAATCCAGGCACGCTCAACGCGATACCCATTTGCATCCAAAAGTACGAATCGGCTTGATCATAAACGCGCTTGAACGATGGGAATTGCTCTCTGTTTTGTAGGGCAAAGCTCAAAATGCTCAACACGATGCGAATCACGCTCAACGAGACGTAACTGATCAACACCAAGAGCGCAGATAAGTAATGTCCGATGGTGGTTTGATAAATACTCAACTGTCTGAATGGATTGTAGAATAATGGAGTCATGAGTTCGGCGACTTGACGCGAGTTGGAAACGTGACGAGCTCCTCCTGCTATTTTGCTCATGAAGGCACTGGTGGTGTCGATGCACACGTCGCGTGCCTTTCCAACTTCGTAGTAATCAATGTATTGAATGAGACCTCCTCCCAACTGAGTGTCGATTCCCAAGAAGATATCTTCGCTCACGACGTCCAATTTGCTGCATCCGGTTTCAAACATGATGCCTGTCGCTCTCACGAAATCAGGATGACCGTAGTGGTAACGAACGCCCAACATGGCCCAACTCTTTTGAACGATGCTTCCGAATACCTTCTCGGTGTATCCTGCTCCGTATCCTGCAGCTGACCAGTGCATGGTTGTAATGTATTCTTTGAATCCAACAATCTTTGTGCGAACGTCTTTTCCAAAGTTGTCGACGACTGCGGGCAAGAAGAATGATTGTGAGAGGTTCATGTCTTGATTGCAATCGACGCATTCGTTGACCGTACCGTCGAAGAATTGTAACAAGAAGGCTTGATGGCATGGCTTGCCTTGACCCATGATGAAATCTCCCATGCTTCTGCAGGTGACGTCGTCTGATGTGTTTCCGCTTGTTCTTAGTACGGCTTCGCACTTGTTGTTTCTGATGCGTTGATAGGCGACGTGCATTCCCTTGTTTCCGTACATCTTTAACATGGTGTCAATGTCTTCGCAGTATTGTTGATTGTCTTCTCTCTTTGAGTAAACTTGAGCGCCCATGTAGAGTTTGACTTTTCTCCTTGCGATTTGATCAGCTTTGCGATCGTCGCTACCAGATTGAAGTTTGTGTAGGAATTTCATTCCTTCGAATACTTTGGACGCTCCCTTGATGGTCCTGCATACGAATTGGAATCTGTTGGATGCCCATAATCTCACTCCGAGTCTTAACTCTTCGTCTTCCTTCTTGTCCAAGACTGATAGATGAATGTCCTTCTTCTTGGCGAAGACGGCTTCCTCCAAACGATGAAGTCTCTTGCGATCCTTGTCGGTGTGTTTGGGTTTGTTCTTAAAGTTGATCCATTCGTCACGATGCTTGTTGATGCAATGTTCCAAGAAACTAGTGTTGGTGTTTTCCCAATCGGTAATCTTTTTAAAGTTTTCGATGATGGTTTCGTTGTAAACTGGAACGGTGATACGGGTTGCTCTCATGTTCTCAACGCTGCAGAACTTTGGAACGGTTGGGTTCCATAAGTAGTTCATGAAACGAACGAGTTGGTAGGTGGCAGTGGGATTCTTGGGTTTGAGGTTGTAGATGCGGTACAAATCACGTTCGAACCAACTCAAAGTGATTTGATCTGGAGCGACCGTCTCTTGGGTCGTGGCGGTTGGTGCGACGGAAATATCTGTGACTGCGGCTCCTTCGGTTGGTACCTCTGCACCCTTTTCGTCCTTCTTGGTTTGTTGTTTCTTCTTTTCTTCCTTCTTTTGTTCCTTTTTGAGTTTCTTTTCGGCATCCTCTTGCATCTTTTTCTTCTTCTTTTCGGAGAGTTCCATCACGTGAATAGAATCTTGGCCGATCTTGAAGGTGAATTGTTCCTTTTCTTCTGCGCTCATGAGGCACTCGTCATAAAAGTCTTGAATGATAAAGTTGAATAGTTGTGCGAATTTGGTCTTGATGATGGTTTGTTGTTCGACGTTGGCTCTTGGGAATTTGAGGTTGAGCATCTTCTCCGCAAAGAATCTCAAAGTACGTTGATCCTTTATTCTTCTCTTGAACAAGTGACGAGAGTGAATACCATATAAGGCCATGGTGACGCAATTCCACATTCCTGATACGTGGAATGAGAATGGAGTGCGGGAGTCACTATAGTGAGTGTAGAACAGTTCCAAAGTGCAGTACTGTAAGAACTCGCTTGATGTGTTCATGACACAAATGAGAGCGTAGAAGACGATTGGTGTGATTGTGAACGTGATCAAGAAGATCGGTGCCCAAGACAAAACAAAGCTCAAAATGGCCAAGATGAAATCGATATCACCTATGGGTCCAGCGTAATTCAAAATTACGTTCGTGGCATCTTGGAGTTGGTAGAACAATAGGTACTTGAGAATGAAGAATTGTATCAAAAACACAACACCCCAAACAAATACGTTCACAATGTTTGTCCATAACATGGTCAACGAATATCTGAGCGGAACTTTACTATCACGACGAGATATGGAGAAGAAATGGGGATGTCTCCAAGGCCAGGTTAACAAGCGTCCGACAATTGCAACGGCAATGAAGAGACCAGCAACACCGGCTGGAATGGCGCATAGTACGATGTATAGAATTGGTTGTCTTTGCATAATTTCAATAAAGTTGTAATCGCTCAAGAACAATGTGACGGCAAGAACCAATAGTTGAATAACGGTTGAAACGATGTAATTCGCAATGAAGGCTGCATATCCTTGAATGTATCCGACTTGATCGACGTATGTCTTCCATTTACCGGCAAAGTTCAAACGTAACTTCTTGTCTTCATCAGTTTCTTTGTAAGCAGTCAACTGATTTTCGGGGCTTGATGTGACTCTGGTTTTGCACTTGGCCAATACCGCCAAAATCTGCTTGTCGTTGGTTGCATAACCCATCTTGTTACTCATGAATGCTGCTTCAAAACGGAAAAGATAGGCTGGTCTATCGGCTGCTCCTCTTAGATCCTTTTTTGTCAAGAAACACTTAACGAAGGATCCGATATGGCAATTCTGGTTCAAATCGTCCTTTGTTAAAAAGTACTTGAGATCAACTCCTCTTTGGAAAGAAACTCTCCTTAGCAGGTCATAAAGGAAACGAACATCTCCATCAAGTAAGAACAGATATTCTTTTTTAATGCGATCAACTTGATCAACCGCTACTTGAGCACCGCCGCCTTTAATCTTCTTGTAGTTAGCATCAATGTGGCCTAAACATTGACCGATAAGTAATCTTGCGGTGTGGAAAAACAAGTTGGAGACACCATTCTCACTACGGCATGCCTCCGGTAATAGACGGAACATAGTAGTGCGTAGGAAAATGTCTTGGATGATATGATGACATTCTTGTTCAGATATTTTCCCCTTCTCCTTGGCTGGATCAGTGGGTAAACGATAAAGGTCCTGTGCTCTTACAACTTTTTGGCTCGATATGCTGCACCATCTTTTGAAACTTGCGAAGAATTCATTTTCATAAAAATCTTGGAGAACTATTTGAACATTCAAGTTCTTTTGCTTTCTTCCCAACCAACCAGTACCATACCTCTCCATAGAGGACCAATGATCGCATATGAATTCTACAATCTGGTCTTGAGTAAGCTTTCTGTGTAGTGGGTCGAATGGAGTCATAATCCACGCATCGATTTTGCTTATGGCATTTCTCACAATAGTAGATGCCTCTTCGAATCTATCTGGAGCTGGGGCTTGTGCCTCGATGGTAATAGTACCACCGGCGTCAGCCTCTTTTGTCTCTTTCTTATCCTTGGCCCCTTTACCTGCCATATGAGACGACCTATGTGAGGTAAATTGTTTGAAAGTTTTCGAATTTAATGACTGTTGCGAGATGTGGCAACCTGCTTGAACGTTGACATTGACAGTGCTAAAATAAACTTTAATGTTCAAAACAAGTGAAAAAGTACGTTGCCCGACGACTAACGTATATTTGTTTTTGGTTCCTTCTCTTGTCCTCACATCTCCATAAAAAGGGAAAATTTAGTCTAAAGGTATAAAAGATTCCCACTATGAGTTGGTGAGGAACACCGAAGTACGTTATTTAATAGGGCTCCGCGTTGATTTGTATCGTTAAAAAATGTGTTAGAGTATTGATCTATTTAAATATGTTGTTGATCGGTTATTCAAGAAGAACATACGTTGATACTCATAAGGCTATGGTGGCAATCATCGTTATCTCAGATTGTGCTTATTTCCTTTCATGTCAAACAACTTTTGAACAACTTTTTTCAATATGTTTTTTATTGTGACACGACATTTCTTTCCTTGCCCAGAGATTTAGTAAAATAATATTTTTGAGTGGTATATTTGTGCTTGTAAATGTCGTCATCTTTATGTGATAGCTGAACTATTGTTGATCTTATGTATGAACTCAGTTTATTCAGCTTCAATTCATTTGTGGGGTATACTCGAGGACTTGTTTACGTACATCACCCCCACTTGCCTTCTTAAGACTAGCCTTTTTTATGGCAAGTCCAGAAATCTAAACTGTCATATAAGGACCGGTAAACTAACCCAACAATATTGTGCTGATAAGTAAGATGGTGATTAAAACAAACAAAATAATTTATTATTATGCGTCCATTCGCTGTAGTGGCTCTGATGAGTTCAAAATTTCGTCCAATGGCACTTCATCTGCATAAACAACAGGGGCACTTTCTTTAGTCATGATTGGTGATTCTTGTAACTCGACCGAAGTTGGCTGTGGTGAGCTCACCACCAAGATGGTAGGTGCAGAGGGTGGTGCGCCAGTGCAGCAATGTTTAATGCAAAAAATAAAAGCAATGCAACAGCAGCAAACCATTATTATTGGCACAATAAGCAGTACTATTGCATATCTACCATAATTCCTCACGATGTACTCAATCACACCCGTGTCATCTGAATCTTGAGGTTGTTCAGATGGGGATTGTTGTGGGTTATCGGATGGTTTACTTGGCCTAGTGGTAACCTCTGTAACTGATGGTGATATCCAAATTGTTTGGTGTGACTTGTTAACCACAGCAAGTGTCAATGCAATGTGAGGTCTCAGGTTATCAACCGAGTGAACACCAACAAACTCTAGTTTGGAGTAGGCGGGGTAGTATTGGAAATCTCTGTTTTTGACCAATAGCGAGTAATCTTCTGGTGATAATAAAAACACAGAGCATAAACCTCTACATTCTATTTTGAAATTGTACCCAACGTTTACGTGCAAATCATAACTCAAGGATTGAGTAGGAGATAAATCAAATGATAGTACTAAAGGCATAACAGCACAAAGGACGATCAAAGACAAACTGCTTCTCATTGTCTCAAGGGAACTTGAGTTCTTGTTTGTAAGGATTTTTAATGAAATTTTATCATGACATTGACGATTTGGCCGAACTCTTTGTCATCACCATGGATTGTAAAATCTGTATAAATAGAAATGATGAAACCAAACAAAGCAAGTGTGATTGCTCACACCATAAAACCACATGGTTTGTTTCCAAATAATAGCAAACTCCCTCTACTAATTTATAATGGAGTCTTTCATGAATCAGATCATGGAGAAGCGATGGCAGAATCCTTCGAACGACTTTATGAAAGCAACAACTTCAAACCAAGTTGGAGGTATGGTGTGTATCCATATTTTCATTATCACTCGAATACGCATGAAATTCTTGGTGTATTCAGCGGAAATGCCGAACTGTTATTTGGAGGAGACGAAGGAATCAGATGCAAAGTCAAAGCTGGAGATCTTGTCGTTATACCGGCCGGCGTTGCACATCGAAGTGTTAAGACGAGTCAAGAATTTTGTTGTGTTGGTGGCTATCCAAGTAGCTCCCCTCACTATGATATGAATTACGAGAAGGATACGGACAATAACAAACAAAGTAAAATACTTGACGTACCAATTCCGAGCAATGATCCTATTTATGGACCACAAGGACCTCTTATTGATAAGTGGAACACTTAATGTGGGTCCTAGCCTCATATATTTGAAAAGTCGACTAAATATAAATTGTGTGAGAATCTGTTCGTGAGCATTAAACAGATATAATAAATAATTGAATTATTATGTAGTATTATCTGATTTCTGCTAAACAGGACACCAGTTCGGGTTACACTGTGTGGGACGGAAGTCACAATGTTATAAGATTGTAAAGCAGGAGTTTGAAATCTAAAAATATGTGGTATTGTTAAAGTGGCACTTGATTTTTTAACATGCTCCCAAACGGATTCCCTTCATAATCTTTGTTTTTTGTGTTGATTTCCGTGTGTTGGCGTAGGCTTGAGTTCAAGTTAAAGATCAACGTTAAGGTATCTATTGAAATGGATTACTAAAAAGGCCTGATGATGTTTATTTTGACTGGATTATGTGCGTCCTTACTACCTCTAGGCTCTCAAGGCCATCACAATAAATCAATCTTACAAAATCGTTGTTTATTTGGCTCTCCTTTGCCAGTTGGTGATAAACATTTTTCGAAACTTCCTCGAGATACTCAAATGTTGCATTCTTTACTGTACAAATAGCGTTGGACCACAGCAAAGGCGAGGGTCAGTGCTTCTCAAAAAGTTCTCACCAAAGAACTCGGCAAGAGAGGGTAGAAGTGTCTGACTGCTTGGAGAAGGATAGGGCGACCTCTCGTAGGGACTGTACCTATGTATTTCCAACCGCGGCGATGTATGTGCATTCTCATTTTGTGGTCTTCTTGATGGTTCACTACGCATTTCACAAGTAAAAGAAAAGGTGTTTTTTGTAAGGGACTTGGTATTAGTAGCAGTTAGGACGGGGTGTACGTCGTTTTGTGTTCTATGCCTTCTATACGGCCAGCTTTCTAGCCCATACTCTCTGCAAAGCTTTTTCAGTTTGGTTTTACTTATGTTGAGGTTGTTAGCTGCCACTTCTAGAGGCAGATGGAACAAGGGTTTAATCTCTGCAAGTTGTGGTAGGTAGTAGTTCCTCTGCTTCATTGATTTTGTTTTTTATGTTCCTGATGATGTTGTAGGTTTTGAAAACAACCGGAAGAAATCTAGAAGTCACTCCGAACAAATATGTCTCTGATTTTTTTCAAAAAGAGATTTCACGCACCCAAAATGGCACAGCTTACACCCAAAACCATCAGCTCTTCTGTTCAGATTAAATCTCTCGAAAAATCAAAGAAAAATACCCCAAAGAGTAAATAACTGCGTAACCGTTAATCAGCTGATGTCAGAAAACACC
This sequence comes from Acrasis kona, assembly GCA_026419775.2. NCBI lineage: Eukaryota > Heterolobosea > Eutetramitea > Acrasida > Acrasidae > Acrasis > Acrasis kona. The sequence continues at coordinate 27,529 of JAOPGA020000732.1, forward strand.
TAAACGTGGCATCAGCTGACTTCTGCGGACTAAGCCCTAAAGAGCAAGGAGGACACCGGGATACCAGGGTAACTTGAAAGTGCGCCGCGTTGTCTATCAAAATTTCTAGAAAGCTCATCTTTTGATAGTGGTAATGAGTTCTCCTCTAGCATCAGTTACAATCACTGCAGCATAAACATGTTGATGTTCTATTGTTTGAGTTGAATGGATTGTAGTTGGTTGTGTGAAGATTGGCGAGAGATAATGAAGACAAATTAATAGTATTAGTTAAATTAATACGTATTTATAAGACGAAACTACCACCAGTAGAAGGTTTGTCCTTCACTTTTTTCGTTACACGAATTTAAACATGTGAAATTCAGATATTGCGAAATATTTTTTTGCATTCTTCAAGTCTTTTCTGTATTGAATGCTAGCACGAAATCCATCTTGTTCTAAACTCTTCACATTCGTTCAACAAATTAGTTATAATTCAAGTCTGGGATAGTACGTTTCCTAAATTGAGATGATAAAATTGAATTCCTTGCTGGAGTACCTCCACCGAAAAGGCAAGTACCCGTACAATTCCCACGGCTCTTCCCTCTATAAAGTCATTTTTTTTGTAATAACTTGTCAACCGATCACGATCGAAAAAATATCCTAAGCAACCAGTGAATGGAAAACAGTTATCTCTTTCTGCACCGTTTGTATCTCTACTGATTATCGCTCATTCTTTCGTATGTAAGTGATCAGGATGCCACTTGCAACATTTATGGCTTCTTCAAGTTTTACATTTGAATTTGTATTCATCAACCAACAACGGACAAGCATAAACCTATTTTAAAAATAGATAGAGACACACAATCCATTATTATACACTAACAATTGCTTGGTTTATTATTCACATCATACATTAAATTCCTCTTTAATTCTGACAAACTATGTTTTCTGTCTAATCCCGGCTCAATCTTCTTCATTCTCATATAACTACAAAACTGCTCTGGAATCTCCTCCAAAACACTCTCTGCCAATTTCTCCATCGGAGAATTTTTGAATTTTGTAAAAGGCACAAACTGCACAATATCCCTACTCATATTCTCGCCATTAAAACTCAACGGAACATCATCAGCATCCAAAATATCCATATTGGTAAAATCTGCATCGCCAACACCCACAATGATGATACTCAACGGAAGTTGGGATGCAAGTACAATCTCTCTCGTCGTCGCCGCCATATCAGATATCACGCCGTCAGTTACAATCAACAATATTTGATAAACATTGGCGCTACTCCTCGCTAACAACGCCGCTTGGTTGATGATTTGCGAAAAGTTAGTTGGACCATGTAATACCACTCTCGAAGCAGCATGTTCGTAAGCTCTCATGATGCCGGGAACGCCGGTGACGTTCAACATTCTTTGGTCCAAATTACAAGGGAAGCAATGCGACACGTTATATTCTGGTGGGATTTTTGCTCCGAAACCATAGACGGGGTAACTGTGGTCAGCGTCATAATAGTCGAGAATGGCACCGATGGAGTTGAGCGCCATTTGGTATTGGTTCATGGATGGGTATGTGTTTCTGTAATGTAGACTGTTGGGATCTAATGGGTCGCCGTTGGAGGCAGTAAAGTCGATGGCAACCATGAGATTGATTTCATAACCTCCTTTGATGTATTCCAAAAATGTGTATCGTTGTTCGAATGTTACGTTGTTAATGAACAAAGTGCCAGAGTTGATGTACTTTTTCTTTTTTAGTTTCTTATCGGGATGGATGAGTTGGAATTGTAAGGGTTGGTTTTTGAGTAGTTCGCTGAGACTGGTGTCACATGATCCTATTAGATTATGCTTGCCGTTGTTGTTGTAATCGTAGCACTCGAATCGAAGAGTGCGTTGATCGTCTCCATTGCACAACTATGATTGTTAAGTACGGAACAGAAAGAAGTTTACTTTTTGAGATGTGATTGAAAATGGCCTCCAAGTTGGATTTAGGTTACGTTTGTAGAACTCTGTTCGATGTACAGGTTGGAATTCTCCATTTTCTGTTACTCTTGAGATGATTATAAATGGATCTAGCAAAGTTAGAACGAGTGAAATGAAGCAACATGCCTGAAGTGCCGAAGAAATCCTTCTTATCAAGTTTTTCCGCCCTTAATCCATTGGTAAATGTAATTAGTGCATTTTGTACTGAGACTTGTTCGCTTCTAATAGCAATTTCACCCCTTTTGTTGTCGTTGGGGTGTGTTGGGTCGAATAACTCTTTTCTAAATAAACTACCTCGGAAAGTAACAATTTCAGCAAGTGTGCAATCTATTTGGCCAATAAAGTCTTGTTTATCTGCGTTAGTTGTTGTTTTGTCATCGATGTCAATCACAACAAATCTACACATTTGGTTTTCTGCAATTGTGAGCGTTAAGTAGTGACGTTATTTACTCTCAAAGCAGTACGTTACAGGTATTGACTTAACAAACCGTGGGTTTAAATTATTCCATATGATTTCTGTTCTACCCACTTCGTTCCATGGCTGTATAAATGATTCTCGCATGTACAATATGATTTGTGGATCCGATAGCGAGAGAAGGTCCATGTTCTTCAGGTTGGAACATGCGAACGAGAGTTCCACCTGTGTCTTAAGCTCATCCTCCATTTTTTCTAGTTATTTTTAGTGGTGTAAAAATCTAAAAGTTACACCACTAAAAATATGTCAAGAGATTCGGACATTGAAGCTTCTAGGGTAAATTATATTTCAACGCACCAGCTCTTTCTAAAGTCATATGGATAACAGCAACATGAATGGAAAAGATCTAGGCTGGACCTCAACACTTGGAAACACAACTATATGATCCAATTAAACATCATTCGGCATTACATACGATGAAAAACTGAACAATTGTTTTTTACCTCATAATGTTTTATTTCGTTAACATTGATAAACCTTACATAATATGAGTGAACCATATTTACTTTTCGTAGATCCATGCGCTTGCGCAGTTCTTGATGTCTGCGACTTCCTCTGGCTTGAACCAAAGTGCGATCTCATCTTGGGCTGGGCTAGTTCCATCTGAACCGTGGATGGTATTTCTTCCAACATCAACGGACAAGTCACCACGGATGGTGCCTGGGGCAGATTTAAGTGGGTCGGTAACACCGATCATGACTCTTCCATAATCAACGACTCCCTTTCCTTGGAAAACCATAGCAACAACTGGTCCGCTGCTTGACATGTACTTGACGAGTCCCTTGTAGAAGGGTCTTGCCTTCAAATCGTCATAGTGTTGACTGACCAACTTCTCGTCGGGTGTGACCATCTTCAAACCGACCAATACGTATCCCTTGGTCTCCATACGCTTGATGATCTCACCTGTTAGTTGTCTCTATTGAAGTGAGTAATAAGGAGTCTAAAAAATTTACTCACTTGGACACCATCTGGCTTAACCATCATGAAGGTGCGCTCGTATTTGGTTCCGGGAAGACCTTGGTATGGAACATTTTGCTCATCTGCTGAGACTGATGGTAGACGGCTGTTGAAGAACAATTCTGAGGCGTTCTCTTGGTTCTTGATCGAAGTGCGAGTGCCGGTGTAGTAGGCTCCTCCAACAAGTAGTGGGACTGACAATAATTTGAATGCTCTCATCATGTTTGTGTTAGTTGAGTAAATTAATGTAACCAACAAAAGGCGATCAACGACGTGTGAAAGTGAGTACACCCAAATTAAACAAAGCAAAGATCTATCTGAATGATTACAAAGGCGAGCAACACCGAAATAGCACAATCAAGCCTCATCCACTTCAACCAAAAAGCTGACGCGTTGGAGATGTTGAACAAAAAACAATGACTTTGTAGCGACAAACTCTACGCGAACAAGATACTTTGAAATTGAATCACTACGCACTTGTTTCAGTTCAAGTTTGATCTTTTGAAGATGAACAGCACAAATTGAACAAAAGTATGATGCTTTTATTAAATCTTTGGCAAACCATCTTGCAGTTGCATGAATTCCACCGCCTTGGCAACAAAAAGTAACTTGCAGATCCAAGTATGGTGTCCACTGCTGTAGTTAAAGTTGGTGATGCAATAATAACCGTAGACGCATCTTTCCTGGTAAATGTCAATCCAGCAGCAACCCAAGCTGGTCGTAAAGTTGCTGTATCCCCTGAAGGAGACGTAGGAACTATAACGCCACCAAGGGAATGACATCCAAGATAGACATCCAGGTTTCTGCAAAGGGTTGGTACTAACGTTTGTAACTGCGTCCTTCACCTCATAATAAAGTTCTACAATATATTTCAATACTTTGAAACTCACTTCGCTTACCTATTGGTTCGGGAAGTCTTTAACAAAGCTCAATAAAGCAATCCATAATTGAGTTGGGAATGTTTTATTTTGTATCTTATGAAGTATATCCAGGTATTCCTTTGCTGGGACGAAGGCACCAGGTGCAAAGACCAGCAGTGATTGATGCTTTGACTTATCAATGTTGGTCGCGGGGATGATTGTGAGTTTGGTTAGACTTCACTACCACATAATCTGTCGGAATAAAGGGACCTGAATAATGAAAGTATACCACTAAAAAGAAGGAAACAACAAAAAACAACACTTTAAAAAAGTAATGTAGTAGAATAAACACACACAAATGTTTAATCCATAAATATGATCATCAATCAGAAACACACTGTACGCAACAACAATACCTCAAATAACTTCAATAACTACGTTCTCTCTCCGACCGACGATCCGCTCTTTGATGATGATCTCTATGTTGATAATGATTGTTATAATCTCTCCGATAACGAGAATCATCGTCGTGTCTATTACCACGCCGATACTGAGGCGATCTAGATCTCGACCTACGACGATCCCATCGTTGCTCATCCTCCAATTCATCTCTTCTACCTCTCTTTCCAAGTATTTTCGTTGGTTTTCTACCCGATGATGAAGATGGCAATTCATCATGATTGGTCGAAATTGAATGGTTAATGGTTCCCATTTTGAGACGTGATTTTTGTCTTTCTGTAGAGTGCACTTTTATTTTATGCAACACGTCATCGAAAGAGTGCTTCCATCCCGGATCTTGTATCACTTGACCTCCGAATAAAAACTCTTCATTCACCGTCGTTACGTCTTTTGTGAATGGTTTGTTTTCTTGATAGATTTTTAAGCTGCTATTGTCATTTGATGTTGATGATGTTGATTTGATGGGAGTGGGAGTAGGGGGAGCGGTTGCGGTCGATGAGCGATCGTCAATGATTTCGATTGGTGTGCGTGAACGCTCTCGGCGTGGTCTTTCTGAGCGAGATGGAGCATCATCAATTGTTCTCTTTGATGTGTGGTGATGATTGTTATGTTGATGCGTACGAGGTGATGGAGGAGAGCGGTTATGATGGTCGTCATCATAATCATGTTGCCTCCTTCTCTTGTCGTTAGCATCATCTTGTTCGTTTTGTTTGTGAGCATCATCAAAGTATCTATAATTCGGTTCTTGCGTACGAATCCTTCTTTTTGAATATTTTTGGTATAATGCCTTGTTTTCCTCTATTGTTTTGTAATCTCTATCCTTTTGACTTGTTAATTTTTAATTTGAAAACCAAAACAAACCTCTTTGCATTGTGCAATTTGATGGTCGGGTCTTCCGCAGTTGAAACACTTGTAGAGATTAGTATTTGATGGGATGTTAAGCATACCTTGAATATACTAACCATTGTTGGTGGATTCTCCTTGCGAAAAGGTAGGATTTCATCCATTGTTCTTTCGTAAGTGGGTACATCCTCATTTTCGTACTGATTTTTAAGCACTTGACCAGATGAAGTATCCGTTACAAAGTCACAATATATAACAATTTCTTTTTGTTCGCTAGTTTGTTGTTCCTCTTCATTTTCAATCAGTTCCATGTCATCTTGCTTATCTTCCCTTCTAGACTTTACCTTGTACAAGAAGTCTTGTATTTGTCTTATCATGTACGACCTTCCTATCCTACATATATTAAATAATGATGATTTTATGATATTACTCTGGAACGTGACTGAACTTGATGGTAACCGTAGGTTCTTCATCCTTCGTTGATGAAGTCATTACAAATTATTTGTAAAGGTTGACTCTCAATTTAACATGGAAGACCAGGTTGTGATAAGGCCATCCAAGAAGTTATTTTTGAATGAGAATGAAGAAGAAGATGAATTGTTAGAAGGACAAGTCGAACTTAATCCACTTTTCTTGAGCTCACACGTCGCAAATACCGATTATGATCAACTCAAAATCTTGAAACTGCCGAAGAAAAATATTGCAAGAAGTTTGAATTTAGGTTTTGCACAGTTCTTGCAAAGGTTGGAGCTCAACCACAATGCACTTAAAAACATCAGGGTTAGTAAAATCAATCAATTATTTATAACACACATTTAGTTCTTGGAGGATAATACTGATTTAAAATATCTTGATGTATCAAATAATGAAATTCGTACAATAGATCCAGTACAAAAATTAGATAAACTTGAAATCCTCAAATGCTCAAATAATGAAATATCTTACATTGGTGCAAATGTGTTAGATACAAGTTCACAGACTCTGAAAGCCCTGGTGTTGAATAACAACATCATACGCACCCTACCACGCGCCAACGCTCCTTTCCGGAATTTAAATACTTTGGTAATCAGCCACAATAGTTTGGATAATTTAAAGGGACTTGATGCTTATCCTAACATTACCAAGATTTCTGCTTCTTATAATAAAATTAAAGTTATACCGAACGACGTTAGACGTCTAGTTGGTTTGAGTGAATTACGTTTAGCACACAATAAGCTTATCGCACTTCCTGATAGTATATCTAACAATGCCAACTTGGAAATTTTAATCCTTAACAACAATTTGCTTAGTTCCTTCGAGTACGTATTTTCGATCCATCTGAAACTAATTTTATCTAGGGACGTCAAGAGACTTACAACTTGCAACAAATTGAAGGAATTGGACATGAGCGAAAATCCATTATCAAAGCAGGAAAATTACAGACAACATGTTTTGGAATTGTTACCCAAATTAGAAATTCTTGATAAAGTAGTAATTGAGGCGAACAAAAAGAAGAAGGTCGTTCAAGAAGTAAAACAGGCTGATGATCCGAAAAAAGCAAAAGATGACAAAGAACAATCCAACACTGGTGTCAAGCGAAAACATGAAAACAAGGATTCCAACTACAAACAAAACACAGAAAAACCATACAATAGACGAAACGAAGAAAAGTCATTCAAGAAGGATACCAACCATAAACAAAACGCAGAACGAACATTCGATAGACAAAACACTGAAAGACCATTCAAGAAGAATAAATACAATGACTCCAAACAAAATGTCCAAACAGAAGGATCATTCAAAAAACACAACGTTGATAACAAAAACAACACTGAACGAGGTGAAAAGAATGTAGAGCCACAAAAGAGTAATGAACAAGAGAATGTACAAAAGGAGGCACGGTTGGACAGTAATGACTTTGTAGTGGAGAAGTTAGTAAAGAGGGATACAGCAAAGAAACCTTTAGTGAACGAAGGAGAAGTTGTGAATTTGGCAGATGAAAAGGAAAAGAAGAGAATACAGAGGGAGATTAGTGGTGGATATGCTGAACAGGACGAGAAGCATGCTGGTGTGGTTGGACTATTCAAGACCACGAGACACGATCGCAAGAAGAAGGAAGTTGTTAAGGCTGATGTATTGAGCTTTTTGTCCTCAGAAACTACTGATACATGGTAAATGTTATAATAAAAAACAAGTATAAATCCTTTTTGTTTATATGGTATAGGACAAACCCAACAGGTCTTCTTCTTCTTCCCTCACCGACATTTCCCATCGCTGGACGTTCGCTAGAAAGTAAATAGAGACAGTGGGACTCTCGGTGTTCCATTCAAATCCTTTCCAATTGCTTACTGCTTCAGGCAAGAAGATCAGAACTAATTGAGATTCTCAGCGACAGGCTTTGCAAGTTTCGGAGAGATTAAGTACAAACAAAGATACATCAGTTAAATAAAGTGAATTTTATTAAAATTTTTTCCAATGTGAAAGTCGTTCTGTTATGGTTAGTATCTTTTTGTACGGATAAGATCCTGATAGTATATGGGTATTATTTCAGTCTTAATTTAGGTAGCTAGTTTTTTTCTTCAAAAGTCAGACAAATGCCTCTAGTTGATCATCATACGAACACCCAAATACTACCAGAATCAAGTTTGTGGTACTTACACACTGAAATTCTCCTCTTTTTCTTTAGTCCAACCAACGCGACTTTAATGTTTGTTCTCTACAACCATGTTAGCGAATGTTGCATATATTGGTCGTGAGTAGATAGAGGCTCAGAAATTAATCGCCAAATTAAATTTTTATGCATCAAGTTTCAGACTCGTCATTTTTTTGATCATCATAGCCAATCTACACACGACCATAAGTTTTTCTTACATTTGTGATAAGGACTGTGGTTATGTCATTTGTTTTGTTGTGTGAAAATCATGACAATTTTGTTCCGGTTTTATGTTGTTTTGGTTGACAGATTTACAACAATATATAACCAATCACAATACATCATTACAACTGACAAACATCAGAATTTGTTGAAACTTTGTATTCAACGTCAATCGCTTAACGATTACATAAAGCTTGTGTATTGCGGTGTGTCGCTTTTATTGGTAATTGAAAAGGTTTGTTTTCCTTCTAAAACGACATTATTTTCTGTTGCTCCTTGATGCTTTTTGTTAATCATTTTGGTTGATCTTAACAAAGTGATTTGGAACATTCAAACATGTCTCAAGTATGGAAGAGCCAGTTCCACGCAAGTCTTATTGAACGAAACAGAGCAGAAGCAAACTCTTTTTTGGCCCTTGTAAGATCACGTATGTGAAGGCATCATCAAGCAACCAAGCATTCACACTTTTAGACGAACAAATATTAAGAGACTGCTTGGAGATTAAACAACAAAACAATCAACTTAAGAAACAAAATAAGGAACAAAAAGAACAACTTGAAAAGCTAAACCAACAAATAGAGGGGCATTTGAGTACAGGCGCATCCGTCCAGATCACATCCCAACGTGTTAGGGGTAATTTCAATTAATACCCTATCAAAATTTAACTTAATGTAGAACTTGAGGACAAAATTTTCTCACTCCAAGAAGAACTTACATCAAGCTTGCGATCAAAGGCCGATACATCCCAACAAATACTTGACTTGACAAATGAAGTTCAAAATCTAAAGCAACAGCTAAAAGAAAAGCAATCAGAGTAAGAGATCAACATTATTGTATAATCTAACCTCCACAAGAATTGATGATTTATCAACAGAGAAAACACTAAGAATTGCTGCCAACACAAAATTAACACAAACAGTTGAAGATAAAAATAAAGTCATTCAAGTCATGAGGGAAGAAAGCGAAGCCATAAGAATTGAAATCAAACAAGCAAACGAAACAGCTTCAAAATTACAAGAAGAGAATAAAGCATTCGTTCAACGCATCATTGAACAAAAACAACGACAAGTAAGTTCAATTCTTTGAATTATTCATTTAAAGATTAGGTGGATGTGATGAATGATGTAAATGGACTACACAGCGACCTCATGACACAAAAACAAAAATTACTACAATTACAATCAAAGTATCAAAACAGACAAACATTAGACAGCAACAATTCAGAGTTCCTCATGTTAGATCCACTAGATAGTAACCTCGGAGCGCCCACCATCAGACCACCAGTCGAAATCCATCACGACATTTCACTCGATACACAAATCAATGACATTGACTTCTCCGAAGATAACCAATACATTGCATTGGCAGCCAACGACAAATCAATCAAGGTCTATTACACAAAATCAGGTCAATTACATTCTTCATTCTTCGGTTGTGCAGATAGTGTAGTCTGTGTTGCATTCTCACCCAACAACCAAATGCTATTGGGTGGATCTGCCGATCACGCGTGTCGACTCTGGAGCATGGGAAATGCACGCGCAAAACACACCTTAACAGGTCACACCAAACAAGTATACGCCGCAGATTTTGCAGGCGATAACAAGGCAGTAACGGGTAGCTACGACCGAACCATAAAAGTTTGGGAGTTGAATCAGGGCACATGCATCAAAACAATGTTGAATGCAAAATCAAAGGTTCATGATTTGGAAGTAGGAAAGAACAATAGCACTCTATTTAGTGCTCATTTCGATAGCTGCATCAGAATGTTTGATTTGAGGAGCTATGATTTGGTGAGAGAGATTACAAAGGCACACGAATCGCAAGTCACCAGCATCAACATTAGTCGTGATGACTTGTACTTGGTGACTTGTGGAAGAGATAGTGTTTGTAAGGTGTGGGATGCCAGGAGGAGTTATGAACCTGTGCACGTGTTGTCACACCCTGATTATAAGGTCAACATGGAAACCAACAAAGTCACATTCTCCCCTTGTGGTTCCTATGTTGCTAGTGGCAGCGTGAATGGACAAGTGTTTGTTTGGAAGTTGAAAAATGCTCATGATGATGAGCTGGATAGTACGTTGAAGGGTCACAAGGGATTGGTGACCTGTGTGTCGTGGAGTCCTGATGGAAGCGTGGTTGCCAGTGCATCCGTAGACAAACGCGTCATCATGTATCAATAAATATATTCTTTATTTTGTATTTTGTAGCTCTGACAGCTTGTGAGGTCTAACACCCTCGATAAACATTTTATCCACTGGAATATTGTACTTGACCATGAGTTCATATATTTTGTTAGCGTGCTTAAAGTTTGATGTGGTCGTTCTCAGTATTATCACATTCAAGGCTCTTATTTGTTCTTCGGTGAGTTCGGTTGATTTTAGAAGCGATTCAAATTTTGAGATTCTTTCTGATATTCCTAATAATGATGGATTACAAAGGCTCAACCTCAAATCAGGAGATAACATCATGATCACGTCAAGTAGATTGGTGAATCGATCGTACTTTAATAAGGATTGGAACAATGTGGTTATTTGTTCGTTGGTCGTGTGAGGATTTTGAACGACCAAGTAGATTAGATCGCCAAGTAACGGACCGATCCTCGAATCATTGCGACCTTCATCTTTTAATAGTATTTTGACAATGGATGGAACACATCTATCGATGTTTGTCACGAATGGACTTCTTTCCAAGAACAATGCGAGCGCTCCGTGAATGTCATCGTCCTTTCCAAACAAGTCCAAAATGTTTGATAAGAGTTTAGGATTGTCTGTGAACTCTGAACTTCTCTTTAGAACATTTTTGATTTGTGTCAGGTTTGATCTTTGCAGGTACTCTCTTTGATTGTTAGTGTTTTTGTAAGGTGTAGTACTTACATTAAAAATGTCTCATATGTATGCTTTGGGAACTTGATGAAATGGTACTCCATGAATAGTTGCTCTGCTCTTACAAAACGGCCAGCAATTAAACATTGGTCAATGATTTTTGTGAGAGTTTGGGTGTTAGGTCTGTAGCTGGTTGTGGTCACCAATTTTAAGAATGTCTCATCTCCTACATCAATATCTTCTTTATATCGATATAAAACAAAGTCATTATATATTTTGTTTGTGACTTCAATGTTGTTTTTTTGCATTTCTTGTATTACCTCCTCAGCTGCATCAAACATTGATAGATCCAAATAACCATGAACAAGTATTTGATACGTGTTTTTGTTTTTTTCTGGCATTCTTTCAAAAAAGTTTAGCGCTGCTTTGTGTTCTCCATCAGCAAACAATGTTGCTATTTTATTATTTATTATTGCAATGTCTGGTTTTCTGTACCGTGATATATATGCAGCATTTCTGTATATCAACTTGTGTATTTTCAGCCCCAACATGTGATGTTGTTAAATGATGTTCAATTAGCTGTTCGGTAAACCACGCACTTTTAATAAACAACCAAGCGCTTCACCCATCTTAAACATAATATGGTATGTCGATTTGAGATCAACCAATATAACAACACAATAGTTACCCCTTACGTTATTGAAGGGCGCACAAACCACGCAAATGGTATGACAACATACTTTTTCTTGAATAAACTTTTACTTTAGATGGTAGAGCTTAAAAATGGTGAGACATTTAATGGAACTCTTGTAAATTGTGACTCTTGGATGAATCTTAACTTGAAAGACGTAGTCTGCACATCAAGAGATGGTACATCTTTTTATCAAATGCCCGAATGCTACGTGAGAGGCAATCTAGTCAAATACATTAGAGTCAGCGATGACATTCTAACGCAAGTATCAGAAGAGGCCAGTAAGTTGTATTTTTACTTCTAAATAACAATGCAATAGAAAAGGAACGCACACCAAAGCCCGCACGTGGTGGTCGGGGACGCGGAAGAGGTACCTTTGGAAGGGGCAATGCTGGTTTCGGACGCGGAAACGATGCCGGACGGGGACGTGGTGAAAATGCAAATAGAGGTCAACAAAATGGTCGTGGTCGCGGAGATAGTACAAGAGGACGTGGAGACAGCGGAAGAGGTCGCGGAGATGCAAGAGGAAGAGGACAGAGCAGTCAGCGAGGGAGAGGTCGTGGAACAAACTAAATTAAAAATAATATTATTTCAACGTGTCTAAACTTCTTACATCTTGTTACAAAAAAGTTGAGCTCAACGAATGCAAGTTAAACTTGTAAGACCAGCTAAAAATGTCCAGCAGAAGCCAGCACAACCATCCCCAATAACAAATACTCATGATGATGACCTCTTACCTTCCAAAGAGGTTGGCATAGTGAACGACAAGTATGAAGTATTAAAGATGATTGGAGTAGGCAGCTTTGGTAGAGCCATTCTTGTTAGGAGTCGGTCAGATAAAAAATTATACGTCATGAAGAGAATAAACATGAATGACATGTCAAAAGAGGAGCAAGAAGGAGCCATGAATGAAGTTAATGTTCTTCAGGTGCTGAAGCATCCGAATATAATTGCTTACCACGAGTACTTTAAAGGGGAAGATGGCTATCTTAACATTATAATGGAGCACGCTGACGGTGGCGACTTATTCCAAAGGATCCGCTCTGCTAGCGGTGTTCACTTTGACGAATCGGTAATTCGTAAAATTTAAAATTAAATTAACACAGCAAGATGATCTTGGACTGGTTTGTACAAACAACTCTTGCTCTTAAACACGTGCACGACTGTAATATTCTTCACAGAGACTTGAAGACCCAAAACATCTTTTTGAGCTCAAACAACGAAGTGAAGCTCGGTGACTTTGGTATCGCAAAGATTCTAAACTCGCAGACAGAGTTTGCGAACACTGTGATTGGAACTCCATATTATTTATCGCCAGAGTTGTGTGAAGATAAACCCTACAACTCTAAAAGCGATGTTTGGGCACTTGGCTGCGTTCTATACGAAGTCACAACATTGAAACATGCATTTAACGGACAAAATCTACCCTCGCTAGTCTTGAAGATTCTGAAGGGTAACTATCCCCCAATACCAGCTCAATATAGCGATAACTTGAAAAATTTAATCGCTCGTGCCCTTAACAAATCTCCTGATTTGAGGCCCTCGATGCAAGAAATTTTAGAGATTCCTTTCTTACAAGCTCACGTAGACAAATACAAAAATGGCCTTCCTGTGGTGTCCCGCGTCGTAACTTCAGTTTCAACAACCACCACGAACTGTTTAGTTGCAGATTCTGGTAAACAAAAAAACAAACCTCAAGGCGAAAAAAAACAAGTTAGCTGATTGATTTCAAAATTTAATCTAAACTTCGATAGTCTGTAATAGGAGGCGACACTTGGACAGGCGATAAGCACAAGCAGCTAGAGAATATGTATCTAATGTTGCACCCCAGCAAAAGGGATCCGATAGACGCAGAGTCAAAGCAAATTATCGAGGAGAAGAAAGACAAGTTATTAAATGCTAGGCAACAAAGAAGAAAAGAAGAGCTACTCAACAGAATAAAGCAAGAAGAGTTGAGGAAGCAGTCTGCTGTGAATGTAAGTATTTCTCAATGTATACATCTAACTCTATAATAGCAATCTATCCAATCCGACGATTCGCCTGCGATCGTGAAAAGACAGGTTGTGTCAAGCCATAGTGAACCTGAAATAAGAAGAGTTAAAAGTCAGAATCAGTCAACACCTGAACCAGTGCCTATGAGGCAATCGGTTTGTGATTAATTTTTATATGTGCTAATCATTAGCAGCATCCTAAGCAGTTGGAAAGGCAAGGAAAGAGTTCACCAGTACCAGAATCTTCATCCCCAATTCCTCCTCAGCAATTTAAAAAGCCAAAGGCACCCATTATGCAATCTGCGCCCTCGCCTCCTCCAAGGCAACCTATAAAACCAGATATAAAGCAACCAACTGCTGTTGCTGCGCCTATAATTGATAACGTGCCATCTTTATCTGAAAGAGATGAAAAGAACAAGGAAAGACAAAAATGGGTGAACCAGATATCAGGAAATGACATCAAAGAAAAAAAGAAACAGTTTTTGGCTCAAAAGAAAGCTGAGAAAGAAGCTGCTAAAGAGGCTGAACTGTAAGTAGATTTGTAAACTTACAATCGCTAACTTTATAAAAGTCTTAGGAAGAAAGAGCACATGATGAAGATGAAAAATATTCAAAAAAGAGCACCAGTAATGAGAGTAAATCAATCTTTTGAAGAGGAGCCAGAGCCTGCACCAGTAAAGCAAGAACCAATTGTAACAGCTTCTGTTTACAAAGATCCCGAAATAGAGCGAAAAGAGAAGGAGAGGGAAGAGAAGTCAAGACTAGATGCTGAGAAGAGAGACAACGAGAGGAAAGAATTTTTAGCGAAGATGAAGAAAGCTAAAAAAGCGCAAACTGAAGTACAGGATCAGACGGAAGTTTTCGTGGCAGAAGGAAAGAAGAAGACTTATTCTGAGGCTCTTACAGCATCCCTAACAAAAGCAATCAATATTAGTGAAGTGATGGATGCACCACCAACGGAAGTAAAATCACCAACAAAGATCAATTCTCCTACTCCAGAGCCGAAGAAAGTACCAGTCAAAGTTGTCAAGCCTCCGCCAAAAAAGAAGCCTGTCAACAAGAGGCCAGAGTGGGTGGACATAGCAGAACCACAATCAGATCTTGTTGAGGAGCCCAACAACGAAGAGGAATTTAAAGTAGAGATTAGAATGCCTGCTCGTAAAATGGCTCGAAGTCCTCCACAAAGGAAATCTCCCCCGCCAGAGGTAGAGCGGCAGTCTGTCAATAGAAGTCCCCCAAATAGAATTTCTTCACCAGATGTACAAAATCGCCCCCACACACCAGACATCTCCAACTTTGCAAGTAAATCTGAAGAACGTAAACAGTCTCCAAAAGTGGCAAGGCCGAGAACTCCTCCACCCCCAGTGACTATTACAGTCCAACAACCAACATTAAAAAACGAAGAGTTATCGCGGGCTATATCTCCAGAACCTGAACCTACAGGTGAAGTTTCCGAAAGTGCATTGGCCAAATTGAAAACAGACGAACAAGAAATCAAAGACAGGTTGAGCGTAAGGATAGAAAACTTGAGACAGCTATGCGAAGAAAAGTTTGGAGAAGATGATTTCATGAAGGCCTATCGACTTTTAAGACAGGTCTCACATGATGACGAAGATATGGACATGCATGAAAAATTACAAAATGCACTTGGTGACAGGTTTGGAAAACTGTATCCACACGTCAAACAAATTCAACACCTTATATATTGCGAAGATAAATTTTATGGTTAAATAAATGTTACATTGAAAAAAATCACTTGAAGTATTCGGTAATGTCTTCGTGAGGAATTCCAGTTAAATTGTGGTTCATGGTATTAAAGTCATGTCTCATGCCGTTATGTATAAGGAATTGTTCTTGTGCGAAGTTCGGTGAATACATTGGTATGGCACCAGTTGGTGTGTTGTCTGACTCTGACGTACCACGCGAACGCGTTGACTTTTTTTTCTTTTCTCTTATTCTCTTGTTGGAGAACCAATTGTTAAGCTGCAATAGAGTGAGGCCGCATTGATTACACATTATCTTTTTCTCTTCTTCGCTAGGATATCTATTAATAACAAGTCAGTGTGTGTCAAACATGTAGGACTCACGGGCTGTCAATGTGACTATTATACCAACCGTTGAGAACGTCAGATACTTCTTTCGTGTATCCCTTTCTTTTCTTCCTCCTCTTAGCTTGCTCTAGTGCATCCTGTTGGAATGTTTTTTGTAACTCCTTCTTTACCTGTGATAGCTGCTTTGCCTCAATGTTTGATGAGCTTACTCCTTTTCCAAAGCTTGAAGAGTCACTATCCTGAGAAACCTCAGTTTCAATTATGCCGGGTGCGACTTCCATCGGTCTACCATTCTGTTGTGCCTCGTGGTGCTGTTTTATCTTTAGTGATGTAGAAAGTTTGTCGATGTAATCATCTCTAAGAGATGACAGGATTTCCAGTTCTTGTTGTTCTATCAAGTTGACGGCCAAGCACTTGAGCATCAAGAGAACGGTAGGGTCATCTTGACTGGTGGTGAGGTCATCGGTTTCAACCGAACAATTCAACTCCGCAGGATCATAGGTCGTTGTGCTCATCAAAGCGTTAATCAGCACATGTTTAGATGCATCACTATCACTCATTGTGTTTTCCCAAGGTTTCAACTGCCACTCAAAATAAATATCTGACCAGGTTGATTAAGAAATTGCAGGTTGGTCTGAGGATGGTACGGACGGTACAGAACTGTATAAATGCTCATTACTTGTTGCCATGTTATTCCTGTCCCCTGCGTGTATTATGTGACATTTGACGGTGGCGTACATACTATTTTTTACTCTTCCGACTGTCAAACTGACAGGTAGACAGATGAATAAAATCGATAAAGCAAAGGTTCTTTGATGTAGATATTTCAAACTGATCATTGATAGTAGTATTCAAAAGTGATCGGCACAACAAACTATCCGAATGCTGCATGCCCCACATTATAATTCCACATTATAATGCCACACATTAATAAATAAAAGTTGCATCAATTAATTTATTTGTTTGATATTAGATATTTTGCACTTTGTATGTAATCTATGCAAAGGTTCATCAATGATATCTGATGATTTAGGACAAATATCTATAGCATTAATTTAATTCAGAATAAATATCTATAGCATAGTAAATAACTTAGGCAGTCACTTCGCCCAAGATAGATTTTATGATTGTGAGTTTATTGATCTGTGATGAAGCCAAACCTCCTCTAACGCTGATGAATATACGCTTTTGAGTCACATTAACCAATACACTAATATATCAATAGGTTTGAACCTAGAAGTCACCACCCACGACTTCTCCCTCGATTGAAGTGAAATTGATTGTAAAGAAAAATAGAACTGAGCGTCGAACATGTCTGTGAAATTGGGTGGATATGATTTTTATCAGTCGATTGGATGTCCGAAATATGCCATGGCGCCAATGGTGGAGCAAAGCGAACTCGCGTTTCGTCTTTTATGCAAAAGATATAATACACAATTAACATACACCCCCATGTTTTTTTCACAAAGTTTTGTTGACGACGAAAACAACAGGAAAAAATATTGGCAGAGCACTCCTGATGAGGGTCCTCTACTTGTTCAATTCTGTGGAAACGATCCTCAGGTACTTGTTCAAGCTGGTAAACTTTGTTTGGAGATGCCACACGCCAAAGAATCAGTTGTTGGAATAGACTTGAATTTAGGATGTCCACAAAGATTTGCACAAAAGGCTCGTATTGGGGCTTTCTTGATGGAGGAACAAAATCTTATTCGCGAGATTGTTTCTACCCTTCATAGAGAGTTACCAGTTCCAATTACATGTAAAATAAGAATATTCAAGGACATTCAACATACAATCGCGTACGCTCAAATGATTAGAGATGCTGGTTGCCAACTTTTGGCAGTACACGGAAGAACAAGAGAGCAGAGAGGGACGGTGCAAGGCTTGGCTGATTGGGATGCAATAAAAATTGTACGAGAGCACATTAAAGACATTCCAGTGTTTGCAAATGGTAACATTAGAACTCTCAAAGATGCAGATGATTGTATCGAACACACAGGATGTGAAGGTGTGCTTTCCGCATGTGGTTTGCTTGATACACCTGCTTTGTTTAGTGGTGTTAATCACGATAATACCAAACTGGCCTTAGAGTATCTTGAATTGTGCGCAGCTCACGAGCCACCAGAACATAGTTTCATGACTGGACATGTGTTCAAAATGTTGAAAGATAAAGTAAAGCCGTATAATGACTTGAAGGTGCTGCTAAATACAGCTAGGACAAGACAACTTATGAAGGATGTTGTGGTTGAATTGGGTTTTAGAGAAGAAAAAGAAAAAATGTATAAATAACCTTTTGTTTAAATGGTTTATGTATAAACTTTGATTTGGTTTTGTCACGTCTCTTTTAATGTTGATGATTACAATAATAACTAAAAATAGGAGTGGACTAACAAAAATATAGGCAAAATGTTTGAAAGCCTGAGTTCATCGTCTATAATCTCAAAGCTACTAGTCCAAACTCTTGGCGACTACATAGAGGGATTCGATCCTGATTCAGTCCATTTATCTTTTTGGGATGGTTCGTGTCTTACTCTATTTCACTAATAATTTTAGGTTGTATTCAACTTGAAAACCTGACCATTAAAAAGAGTGCATTGGACTACTTTGATGTGCCTTTCTCAGTTGCACAAGGGTCAATTAGAAAAATTGAAATCAGGGTACCGTGGACGACACTACTCACGGACTCTAGTCCTATAAAAGTGATCATTGAGGATGTTTGTATAGTTTTACAGCCCCACAAGTGTACAGAGTATGATCCTAGTCGTGAAGAAGAGATCAATTACCACGTCAAGAAACTAAGACTGGACCACCACGAGAGATACCAAACAATGAAGGATTCATGGAACTTGGAAGATGAAGAAAAACTTGACCGAGACCAACCATGGAGTTCGAAATTGGGTGAAGTCATTTTTGCAAACATGGAATTTTCCCTCAAGAACCTTCACGTTCGATATGAGGACCTTTCCAATAGAAAATTCCCAATGTGTTTTGGGTTGTCGCTTCCAAAGCTCAAGGTTACTCCACAAGGAGCACAATTTGATTCTTCCTATGCAAGAAACATCTCATTTGAGAATCTCATCATTTACAGCGACTTTACGTACGAACAGGAATTGGTCACACTTGAAAAGTACACTATTAAATTCTTTTTCATTTTACTAATTGTGTAGTCGTAGTACACAGCCGTCACTCCCACCTGATGAAACGTTAGCAACGATGGACAGAATTTTGGAAAAGGAAACCTATCGTTACTTGATCGAACCTTTCCATGGAACCGCTGACATGGAGTGGCAAAAGAATCGCACAAAACCTGATCTTGATCGTCCTCTTCTTACCTCAAACATTCAACTTCAAAAGCTGAAGCTGGTCATGGACTCTAGACAATGGGACGTTGCACTTGGTCTCTCTGAATACTTTTCAAACTTTGAAAGAGCAGATAGAGTATGTTGAACACTTCAAATCCTTTTTAACTCTTAAAAGTATCGTAAAAACAGACCAACATGTACATTTAAAACAAAAGAGGAACGTACAAAGTGGTGGAAGCATACGATCAAATGTTTGAAGAAGGAAATCAAAGGGAAACGTTTCACGTGGGATCAAGTAGAAAAGAGAAAGATTGAACGAAACGAATACATTCCACTTTACAAGAAGAGAATAGCAGAATCATGGACAGCTCCACTCCACATGATATCCAACGCACAGTTGGAAACCCTACAAAAGGAAATCAATTATCAAGACATTATATTGTGAGTCCATCCATCAAACATTTTTTTCACACATGACAGGTATCGAGAGATCGCCAAGAAGGAAATGAACGTTCTAACAACACAAAACAAATCATACATGTGGAACAAGGAAGACGAAAAGGAATTAGAAAAGAGCAAAAAATCAAAGAGTTGGTACGATAATTGGTTTGGAAAGGATGCTGACGATGACGATCAACAACAAATCGAACAAACACGAGACCGATCGCAACAATCAAACGACAAGTCACCCATCAAATATGATAACAATCAAGACAGTGACGACGATCAAGAACCTTCTTATTATCCAGACCATTATGACTTGATGGTGATCGGAGCCACATGTACACAAATTGTTTTCGAAACACACGACTACAATAGAGATTTGATCGGAATAGTCCAATGGGACAACATTAACACGTTAACTCGATTCCAAGAAAAAACAGTTCATGCCGATGCATCCCTTCATGATTTCAGAGTCATCAACGCATACTATCACAAATCAAGTTTTCAAAACATTATTCTCCGATCCGACCAAAACGATCACGGTAATGTCAATTCCAAACCACTCTTCAGCATTCGAGTCCAAACACATCCAAACGGGTCATCGTCCAGACACGACGGAGATTTAACCATCGACATGAACGTTCAACCCATGGACATTGTAATCAACGTTGTTTTCATTCAACGTTATTTGGGTTTCTTTGCTGTTCCCAGTTCGGTCAACTTGAAACAATTACAACAAATGATCAAAAGACAAGTGAATTACGTAGGAGAGAGAGCAGCCGATAAATTAAAACAAGCGCTTCAAGACGAGTGGTTATTTACTTTACAATGGAATTTCATCAAACCAAGAATAATTTTATTGGAAGATTACAATAGCAAAGAAACACAATGTTTGATTCTGAGCGCAGATCAAATCAACTTGAACAGCATCAACAATCAACGAGACCAAAACGATAATCAACAACAACAACAACGCAAACAATTACAAGAAGAAGATTATTACACGCATTTAACAATGGACATGAAGCAAATTGAATTATATTCTTGTCACTCTGATTTGTATCACCATTCGTTTAGTAACGACACCGCTCACTCCAAACACGAAATTTTCCAACCCTTTCACATGCAGTCGAAATTAGGATTGTGTTTGTTGGTTCACACGACCGAATTCAGCGTCGCCAAATTAGAATCGAACATTGACGTGATATCCATACTCATCACTCCCGAAAAAATGAAGAGATTAGTGAAGGCATTTAATCAAATTGTCGATCTGGTTGACTACCCGATTGGTTACGAATCAAGACACGTAGTGATGAGCAGTCGATTGATACTGGTCAACGGTCCCACATTACACAGAATGACCATGGATCCCGATAACGACCAAATGCCCGATTCTGGAAGGGGCAAATCCGAAAATTTAGATTCGAAAAGTCAAATCGAATCTGGATTTATTTACGAACAACAACCACAACAAATGGAGTATTGGGCCGAGTTACACGATGGTGGTAAATTATTATTATACGATCGATTGGATCACGAAAGAGTGGCAGCGGTCGCTAATATTGATTTGATTCACGGCGGACCCAAGTGTCAAAACAAACGTTATCGCTTCGGTCTTTCTCATCGATTAGAAATGATGAGAAGAAAAAGAAAATCGAAAAAGATGGATGGCGATGACGAATGTGGCGAATCTGATTTTCGTCAAGAAACGAACGCGCACATTTGTAAGGAGGAAACGCATCAATCGGAACTGAGGGATGATCAATTCAAAATTGCATTGCCCGCTCGTAACGGAGTACAAACGTATTTTATATTCCAAGTGCCATCTCGCGAATCTGATTTGGAAGTTAAAACAAGAAGGACGCAATTAGCACACGAACAATACGATGTATGGAGGTATGGATTCGTGGACGATCCGAAAAATAATCAAATCGAAATCGGTCACATTGATCAAACGCCGGATCCAGTCGAAATTCAACGCAAATCAGATCGAGAATCAAATGATGATTCGAATCACGAAGAACAAAAAAATCATGAATTGATTTCGGAATGGTGCAGGAGAATTCATTGTCAATGTTTGGTCCATGCACTTTACAAGATGCAATCTCCGAGTATGGATTTACAAGATGAATCTGACGAATGTGCAGATGCAAAAAACATGAATCAAAATAGAGTTATTTTTGATATTTTATTACAATTGAATCGTGTGGAGGTCAAAATGGGTTATCATCAGTCCAACAGGACGTTACAAAAAAATAAAAGTTGGTACCAAGAAGATCCATTTATGAATTTGATCGTCGATCGATTGGTAGTTGGGTTCATTTATAGAGCTTATGATTTTACGTTAAGGACCAAAATGAGTGGTGTCGATTTGGTGGACCAGACGGTGGCCAACTCGCCCGTCGTTGTAACCACCCACCGTCATGATCTAGTCAACCGATCATCGTTCGATCAATATGACGATCAAATCGTCACCATGGAAATGGTGTACTTGTTAGACGAAGAGAGTTTATTCTACACTGACGAAATTGACATTCGAGTGGATTTGAATTGTAAAAGATTATTTTTTTTCATCGATGCCATCACGTGTGCAAGTTTTGCAGAAATGTGGCACGACCTAAAGGATGTATTTCAAGAGTTGATCGGAAGGACGGCCTTCTTTGTGACAGATCAGGGAATCAGCGGTCCGCAAGAATTACTGACCAGCGATCGAATGACCGTAAAATCAACCATTCGATTCAATCAATCCATCATTTATCTCATCGACATGTCCACTCCATGTATACGCCTCGACATTGACGACCTATCGATCGGATACGGTTACAACGGCCGCACATTTGATTACGAATTAAAAATCAAAAATGTACAAATGGAATTAACGGATCGTTCCCAATGTGTTTTATACAAGGAAATTGATCATGATGACCATGATCAATTATTAGTAGATTTGAAATATACACAACACGTTGCAGATAGCGGAGAACGTAATAGCGATAATTGGCATCACGACCCCAATGCTTATAAAGAATCGGACGGAATCACCATCAGTCCCTATTGGATCAACGACATTTATTTCCATTCGAATGGATTACGTATCGTTGCGTTACGTCAAGTTTACGAAACGATTTATCGATGGATATTCAAATCTCCATTGTATCAATCCATGATGGAAGCAGATATGAGGGATCCTAATTACTATACATCTCCACAAGTACCAGGGTCACAATTATACAAGTGCAATGTGGAGATTCGTGATGTAAAAGTTCACGTGCCGACTTGTACTGATGATGATTTGAGAGATGATGGATTATGGTTCGCATTTGATCTTTTCGAATTGCAATCCAAAAACGATAAAAAGTGTAGAACGATGGTACGGGAACATCACTTGGGTAACGTTCGAAATTTCAAATGGGTAATGGATCACATGAATGTGATGGAGCCTTTACAATTCATAACCAATTTGGATCGTAAAGTTAGATTGGCAGTGAGAGATGTGGATAGAAGGGGTAACAAATTAACGGAAGCACAATTGCGTGATTTTTTATCTCGTCAAGAAGGAGATGAATTTGCACAAGATGATTTTAGCATCGGAGCGATTGATTTGAATCTAGATCTAACCAAAATTAAAATCAAATTGAATCCAAATCAATTCGATACGTTGATGAAATGTTGGAGGAGTAATTTGGCAGATTCGAAATTCGAACCCATGGAATTAGAGTCCATTTCTGATCAAATGATCGAAAAACAAAAACTTGTGGAATTACAAAACATTTATGAATCTAGAAAGAGCGCACATCATTTGGAACACGGCACCACTACTTTATTGCAATACGTGTCCATGACCGCTAGCATGAGTAGAAATTGGACAACGACTGGAAAGTTATTCAAGAGTCCAGAAGAATTAACAAAACATAATTCAAATCAGCATGATGATCATCATGACGAAACGAATCATCAAAGAAGTGCGCTCATGTGCATTAGAATGGACTCTGATGAAAATCACATTCATGATTTGGTTCTCGAAATGAAATTCAAATTCGTGATCGAGTCCATTGAAATTAATATAGATCCTTTTGATTTGAACGTACGAGGTGCATTAATTTTATTGAATCAAAGTGCAGAAACTGCTAGACAACCAGATCAACAAGAAGTTTTGGAGCATCGAACGGAATCAATGGATAGAATCGTTAGCAAGACTTGTTCAAGAATGACGATTGGAAATTTAAAAATCATGGATGGAGATTTGGAAATTGTAACATCGAGCGGAAATTTGTTGGATGGCGAATTGAGCATCACTCAGAATCACTCCGAATCCAAATTAAACGTTTCTGATTTGAATGTGAATTTGAACATTGAATCACTAAAGAACGTACATTACAAATTTGGATTACCGCCACATCACCTATCCTCAAGGATCAACATATTACCCAATTCAGCATTAAATTACATTGGTGATGATTTGAATTTGGATCAAAATGTAACTTTGAGTCATTCTAATCCATGGATCATCAATAGTAATAAAAATACAATCACCATCGATGGAAGAGGCCATGTGATTGAATTATCTCCCAACTGTATACAAATTCAATCCAACACCATTGTACAATTCAAAAACACATCCTTCTTTTATCAAGGCGAATTAAATCAAATGATCAATGACGTGAATAAAGTGAGCGCTCCCATGATCGACGGAGCTCTTCAAATGTTCAATGATGAATTTCAAATCAAGAGATTTAAAATTAAAAGTAGTATTTTGAAATCAATTGAAATTTTACAAATGAGAATCAGATACGAACAATCGGGCGATGCATCAGATGATGAACATGATGATGATTCTGAAGATGGCGAAAATGAAAAAAATGGTGAAATTTCGAATCACAACGTTAAGAATGTCAAAAGACATGATGATCACGAAAAGTATTTAATTGATCAATCTAAATTAATTCCAAGACCAATGTGCGTTCAATTCAAATGTACAATTTCGTCCATTTCGTTATGCATGTCATCATCTACACCTTGTTATCGATCATTATCATTACGTATCAATTCGCCTGCATTATCATTAGAGACGAATCAATTCGGACGAGAACATTATGAATTCGATGCGCCTCGAATTTACATTTTGAATGATTTGAATTCGAATGTAATGAGCAATGTCGATTTGAATGTTAAAATTTCCACCATGCAACACGAACCATCCGACGATATGGTCAATAGAATTGTATCGATGCATTTGAGTCCCATTAGGATTCAATTCTATTTTAATGATTTGAAATTGATTTTTAGAATTTTACAACAATTGGAACTCGTCAACAATCAAGAATCAATTTTGGATCAAGATCAAGAAGCTTCTCTCGATATCGAAACCAATGAACAAGATGTCGATGACGAAGAAGAAATGGATACGACCAGTGCATTCGAAATGAGCGTTCGAAAGAGAAGATGCGAAAAACAATTTGATTTACGAAATGCGAGAGATGAGCATTCGCAAATTCTAATCAGTCGGTATTTGATCCTGGAACATGTTCCTTTTGATTTTGAATTTATAATTGATGATGATCACTTTGAGTCGAATGGAGTGGTGACTCCCATTTTGAAATGTGAAATTTCACATTTGGAAATTTCTAATTCTGAATATATCAGTAAACAATTCAAAGCAAGTGATGAATACAATGTTTCGAATTATTCAACATTTGTGATGAAATCCAATGCGTCGCTCAAGTTGACCGTCGAGTACTTTAATACAAAATTAGGAGAGTGGGAACCTATATTGGAACCTTGTTTGTTCAAAGTGACATTTGATTCGTTACCGATTCAATCACAATTACAAATCAAGTCAACCAAGAATTGGTTCACCGGAAATTCAACAGATGTTGTGACGGTACCCCAATCACATCGAGTCACCATGAATAATGATGGTTTGGAATTTACGTGTTCCAAATTAATCATTCTAAATGCAAGTAATGTGTTTACGAGATGGCAATCTGATTTCGATCAACCAATCACCAAACGATTCAACAAACCAAAACCATTCGAAATTAGAAATTGTAGCGGGTGCTTGGTTGAGTACACTTATGATGGTCAACTGGTCACATGTGAAGATTACCAATCGTGTCCATTACCAAATCAACCATCCGTTGTAACCATCGCCATCAATTCTGCATCCTATCAAATCAATCCCAGAAGAATCGGAGTTTATTCCGTCATGGTTGACCAACAAATAAGAGCAGCCATCGAAGCACAAGTAATAAACTCCGTACACGTCATCACCATTCGATCGCTATTCAAAATAACCAACCGATCCAGTCAACCCATTTCCATTGGTGCATGTTTGGATCGAGATCAAGTTTACAATATCGGAGAAATACAACCCGACCAAGATGCCAACGTACCGATCCAATATGCCAGCGCATCACTAAGAGTCATGTTCGATAAACACTCCGAATGGTCGCCCATGAGTCAACCACTGCCCGATCTACTACACAACATCAACACCATCCAATCAATCAACTTGGAAAACGTTCAAAGCATTTACTTGTGTCCACAACCAGATAACTTGTCCATAGAAATCAAAGATTCATTAAGCATACGCAACTTGATGTTCTGCGACATGAATGTGAGCGTTGTTCAAATTTACAATGGTGACGAAATTACGCCATTGGTCAGAAATTTGGATTTGAAGATTGGACAAATTCATGTATTGACCAATGTGAATTTATCGTTGGATGTGATCTTATTCATCAACTCGATGGACCAAATACCATGGTCTAATCCCGTTGGATCGGTGATCAGGAGCGTGAGCAGCACCGAAGATTCACAATTACAAGTGATGCATCACGATTCGAAATTTAACTTGTCGTTGAGTTATTCTAATCACGTAGCCAATGGACCAGTGAAACAAGTGAGCGTTTATAGTCCCTATTGGATCGTCGATCACACTCATCAAGATTTGAACATTTCTGATCAAACCGTAAATTCCTATCGAGATTTGATCAAGATGAAATTCAAAAATCATCATCATCATCAAATTCATGCCGTCAACAACAATACCGTCATGAGTCAACATGTGATTCCATTCCAATTCGAAAATTCAAAACACGAAAAAATCAAATTCAAATTGAACGAATCAGATTGGAGCGATTCGTTTGATTTGGATCATTTGAAAAACAATCAAAAAGATGTAATCAAATGTAACAATGGAAACGTGAGATTTGATTTGGGCATTCATAGAAAAGATGGAGATGGCGATTTGAAATTAACCAAAATCATCACCATCACCAGTTTATACATTTTAACAAATCAAACACAAAATATAATAACCGCCCATCACATCAACGATCATCACCAAATTGCACAGCAATGGACGTTATCGCCCAATCAATGCATTGATTTGTATCACGATCAATTCATGATCAAATCAGATTCCATCCGATTACAATTCTCAACGAACGATGGTTACAAGAGCATCGGAAGCGTATTGAGCGACGTTGTCAGCAAGAGAAGACACAAAATGACCAACGGATCTGAATTTCAACAATTCACGATCGAAAGTAAATATCAATGGGGSGCCATCGTAATCAGCATCAGTAACATTGACGATTCCATTCCTCCTTATTACATCAAAAATGAATTAAATCATCATTCGATTCAATTATCACAAAAGGGATTGGATGCAAATCGTAAATGGATCGTACCGCCTCATAGCGAATTCGAATATACGTGGGACGATGAGAGCTCTAATCACTTGCTGATTTTATCTGCTCAAGATGGATCGAATCGAATCGAAATTGATCCCAATCAGGAATTCGATGGCGTGAATTGGATCATTTCGAACGGGTCGATTCATGCGGTCATTTCATGTCACCCATGTGGTGATTTGGTCGATTCGAATGCATTGGTTCAAATCATCATTAGTGATTTGAACGATCCCATCATCATGAATCAAGATTTGACGGGTGTTGATGATTTGATGGTGAATGCATCCTTCAAATCTCCATCACTGATTGATTCGTCCGATGTGTTATTTAATTTCATGTTCGATGGTTTACGCGTGGGATTGAGTTTGATTGATTCCGATTTGAATCGTGAAATTGCCAATTTGAATGTGAATCACGTTGAATTGAATTATCAATCCAAAAGCGATGAATCATCATGTTTCGAATTCATGATTCATGAGTTACAAATGGACACTTTTGTAAAGAATTGTTATTTCCCTGTATTATTACAATCCAAACAAGATGCATTCTTACACTTGATCATGAATCGAATCAAACAATCGGATCCAAATGTACAAAAATTTAAAATTTTACAATTAATGTTGAATGAGTTTAACATTAGCGTGGATACTTATTTCATGGAATATGCTTATGGTCTGTATCAAGATTATTTGGATGCTCAACCGAAAGATTATTCTCAAATTGTAAAGGATTCCATTCGGTCAACCGAGTCGGTAATTCTCACCAAACAAGTAGATCAAGAAGATCAAACAACGCTGTATCACTTTGAGAGAATGTATTTGAGCGACATTCAAACATTTGCATCTTTACGATTTGATCGAGATGCATCTCCCGAGGGATTACTCCCCGATAACATTATCATTTCTGCCTTTAATAAGGTCAGGTTGACCGTCGATGATGCTCCTATACAATTGAATCATTTTATGATGAATGATACTCAAATCACATGGGGCGAATTGATGAAGAGATTACAAAATTATTATTTGGGTGATTTGAAGGATCAGTTATTAAAAATAGCATCATCGGTAAGGGTTGGAAAAGGCGATCATCATCAACCAATGACTTTTGGTAAACACAGGAAATTATCGTTGAGGAGATTGAGGAGGAGATCGGTAAATCATGATGATAAAGTTGATCAAGCGCGTAGATATAGGGAACAAAGACCTTTGGGCGATGATGGTTTGATTATAAAATATGATCAATCAGGATCGAAATTAAATTGATGTGGATCATTTGTAATTAAAAGTTTTATTTTTGTTTTATATAATTGAGAATGTTGCAATATTTTCGTCAATATGTTTGTATCTATTAGATCGCCATTAACTGGAATGGCCTTCCACATTCCGTCACCGCTATTTACTGGAATCTTTCATTTCACCATTATACCTAAAAACATTATCTTCAAAAGTAAAACAACCGTGTCCTTCTATCCTCTCACATAATTCGACTTGATACTCCATTTTGTAAAAAAATAGATTGAGCGGGAAATACAAGTGGTCGATTAACACTAAACGTTTATCTCATCATTCTCTTATTAAGCCGAACTAGGTTATTTACGAGAGGATGATGTCTCAATTTTGTTTAAAGTTGACTCATTCAACTTTGAGAAAGATTACAATATGACATCAAACACAAGCTTCACTTTTGGATCAGGTGGAGGATTGTCTTCTTTTATTCAACCAAGCACAAACTTTGGCGCAAGCACAACGACTGCTCCATCTACAGGATTCAACTTTGGGCAGCCTGCGACCACCGCTTCAACAACTGCGCCCTCAACTGGGTTTTGTACGTATACAAATACATACACACATTAACAATTTAAGCGTTTGGACAAACGACCGCACCAGCGTCGACAGGGTTTAGTTTTGGAAACACATCAACACCAGCCACAACAGGACAAACAACCGGATTCGGTAGCAGTACCACAGGAAGTGGCTTTGGGGGTAACACAGGGTTTAACTTTGGCCAACCCGCTGCAACAACGACCTCGACAACAACCGGATTCGGCAGTACCACAGGAAGTGGCTTCGGAGGTAATACAGGATTTAACTTTGGCCAACCTGCTGCTACAACTACCCAACCAAACTCATTTTCGTTCAACTTACCTCAAACAAACACACAAACTGGTTTTGGATTCGGTAATCAAACAATCAACCAGCCTGAAAGTACTTTCTTTTTCTTTTTTTGCACTAACACCAAAAAGGAAATCCAGTTGATGTGCAGGTTCAACAAATTTTCGATCAGTACAATCCAAAGATGAAAAGTTGCAGATTCACAGTAATTCTTATAGAGTTGTGACATTTTAACATATCGTAGCACTTTTTCTATAATTTACCAAGAGACGAAAACAAGGATGGTGTCAAGTTACCAAGGCCTCTAACCGTGGAGGATGAGAGGAATCTACTATTAAAGGAGTGGAGCACAGTCATTAATCCTGATGTGTGGAACGAAGCACAAACCGGATCCAATAATCCTGATCCACAAAAGTATGTATTTTTATTCATCTTTTCGTTACATTTCATAGGTACTATGCAGTTCCCGCTAGATCCTTCTCAGACGTACGTGACCGTGTGACTGTGCAACAAGAACGAACTGAGAGGATGATTCAAACGTTACAATTAGCGTCCACAAAACTAGACAAATTAAAACAAAAGGAAGCAAGAACACAAAAGTATATATTGACACCATGTTGAGAGAAAATCATTAACCTTTAAAGTAACGTCAACAGAGTAAAGGAGGAACATTTGAGACTATACATGAGAGTCCTCAGCATACAGAGAGTATTGGAAGTTTTGATGCAAAAAGGTAAAAATAACTTTTTTAACATTCATCATTTTCTAGGTCAACCACTCAACAGTGACGATGTCGCACTTCGTAATTACTTGACAAGCTTACTTCGCGAACTACAAAAACCAAGTCAATACAGAGGAAGGTTGAATGAATTGAAGCCACAATTAAATTATCACCTAAGTCAACCAATGATGGTGATTGACGATAAGAGCGTGAGCGACGAAGAAACAATGAAGTAAGCATTCATGCGAATACTTTTTTAACATGTTGTAGAAATGTTCATGGATTTTTAGTTCAACAAACTCAAGGACTGGCAAAACTAATGGATGTAATAAACAAAGACACTACAGATGTTGCATTTGTGACCAAACAACTTCAAACAGTGAGAAAATAAAAACACTTTTAATGTTATCTCTTGTCCATTACGGTGTTTGTCCTCCTCTTATTATATTTATACAAACCCTTCCATAATCAAAACAAAACTTGTTGGTGAAAATTGAACCAAACGTTTCGTTTTTTGGCGCTTGTTCGCCTCTAGATTTTCACATTCTCTTATCCTGAATGGGATAAAGTAAAACCTTCAGATTCCTAAAAGTACATAGGATCGGGTTTGAATTGGATGGATCTACGGAATGACCAATCTCAACAAATCAACTTCATCGTAATTCCTTTGATTTTGACTAGTTGGTCAAGATAACCATGTCGGGGCATGTCCTAAATATAATTTATGTATGTTTTTGAAGAATTTATTAATATCTTACAAAAGTTTAGCCGGCGGTTCTTGATTGGTGAACATACAAATTATTTTGAAAGCAAATCATGTCCGCAAACATAACAGCAATCCTTAACCCGATTACGGATGCCTTGTCTGACCGTCAGAGGTTCATTCAATTACTGCAAGACCATTACTGCGAGCACTCATCTCGATTTTTGCTATTTGTCACCACTTGCATAGCAGTTGCTATCATTTCGTACTACATCTGCAAAGAAATTTATGAGAGGATTAACCAACAAGATTTAAAAGGAAGGCTCGTGCTCATAACAGGTGGTGCAAGTGGCATTGGTAGAATTATGGCAAGAAGATTTATTCAAGAAGGTGCAAGAGTTGTTATTTGGGACGTTCACCAGGAAAACATGAAGATTACACTTGAAGAATTGGGAAAAGACTCCACCAAGTGCAAAGGCTACATAGTAGACATTTGTGATTATGCAAAGGTTTATGCCGTGGCAAAACAAGTAGAGCAGGACATGGGCCCAGTAGACATTTTGATTAACAATGCCGGCATTGTGAGCGGAAAAAAGATTTTAGAGTGCTCAGAGAAGAGTCTAATTGATACAGTTAACGTCAATTTGGTCTCTCATTTTTGGACGGTTAGAGCTTTCCTCGGAGGCATGAAGCAAAGAGGTTACGGACACATTGTGACGGTTGCCTCTGCAGCTGGTATCTTTGGAATGAAACATTTATCCGACTATGCCGCCAGCAAGTTTGGCTGTGTTGGTTTCGGAGAGAGCTTGAGGTTTGAACTCAAGGCGGAAGGCATCCATGACAAGATCTCCACCACCATTGTGTGCCCATACTTTATCAACACTGGAATGTTTGACGGAGTGACTAGTGCACATAACCTCATGCCCATCCTTGAACCTGATTACGTCGTGGATAAAATCATGACGGGAATTAAGAGAAAATATGAAGTCGTCATCGCACCCCGTATGGTCTATGTAGGAATGTTAGGAAAGGCCATATCGCCCGTTTGGTTCGTTGATGCATGTATGACATTTTTCACACGTGATGCTATGAATGGTTTCAAGGGTCGCGCACACACTAAGCAGGAGTAGTCCAAATTTTTAAACCTCACCATCATGTACTTGTAAATATATAGTTTTTATTGATTCGCTTGTTTTACATTTGTTGTGTTTGTATCCGACGAAGTTTGTTGACCGCAGCCCTGTCAGACTGAAAAAAAGACTTGAAAAAAGTTCACAAGATACAAGATGATCAAGGCAGGTACTCGTACAGGACTTAGCAAAGCCATTGAGACATCAACAAGAGTTTCAGAATAAAAATCTGGACATTGGTCTTTTAACGTGATTGTAAGATACTCCGATAGAATTACCTGATGTGGGTTTGGCCGCGAAGTGCAAAATTAATATAAACCAAAGAATGGTTGCACTGTTGCACTTTTATTATTTGTTCATGTTCGTATTGTTTCTATTAGTGCATGTGCATGACAATAATAATCCTAAATTGACCGTGTTTCGTCACCACCGCTCCTTGTGAAACCGTAGTTTAGGCTTCTGTGTCGAATGTACGTTGGAAACAAAGTCTTCAAACTCATTATCATGTATTTCTACTTCTTCTTGGTTTTTAGGTCTCCTACCTCTGTTTCTCTTTATTTTTTTACTGCACTCCTCTTGTTTGTTCATTTCAGGAGGTTTAATCTCTATTTGAACCGTAGTGTTTGATGCATGCGTTGTCACGACACCATATTCATTAGAAGACCAACGAAGTCCCTCCTGCAGCAATTCTTCTAAGCTTTCTTCGCGAAGAACATAAGAAATACCCTCGTGTGTAATGTGCTTGTTATTCCAACCATCTTCTTTTTTCTCTGTCATCCACTATGTGTACTATTTGCTCACTTTGGCCAAGCCGCTGTTTTATTTTCGAGAACTTCCGTTACCTTTTTTGTCAGTACCTATGCTACCCAAACCATCCAATCTCCAACGACCGAATCAAAAAAAGAATCTCGTCGATAATATTGGTAAACTCATTGTAAATTAATAGCACAAGCCGAGGTGGAATTGTGAAGGGGGTTGAATTGCCCTCTAAATGAAGGAAGGTGGATAACGGATTAAGAAAGACAGGAGGGCTGTTCTCCCGTTGTTTGCCAATCATTCGACAATTTACTTTCTAGAGTGATTTAAATGTGCGACCGATTTGAGACGAACATCTCAAGTACCACTTACTGTTAGAGAGGGGACAAAATAGTTGTAACCACTACATTGACGGATTGTTTGTGGCCAATTGGTGATTTTACATTTTTGTGACAAAAACTGAAATTCTTTATTTCGCCAATACTCTCGGTAGTTCACACAAAGAAATGTATTGGAATACTTCACCACTGCCAATGTCCCACGTTTCTTCGGTTGTTTGATATGTCCTCATCTGATCTGTTATAATTGCAGTGGCTGCATCTAGTACTTGTTTGTCTTCAATTGTATCAATAGACCTGTTGTCATGTGTCGAAAACTTATAAAAGAATGGTCATATAAAAGTATTTCAATTGGACATGCATTTACAGTAGTTGTTTGACTTTAGGAGAACGTAAATTTTATTTTTTCAACGTATCAAGAATTATCCATAAGAGCTTTGGTTGGCAACCAAAGGTATAAAGCGCGACCCGATTGGACAAACAATTATATCTCAGAAAAAACGATGCAAAGCGCATTAATCTTCGCTCTGTTAGTTTTGGTCGCAACTGCCATGGCTCAAGGTGTTGTTCAAGATTTCACCCAGGACGAAATTAACTCCATCCTCAGCGCCCACAACTACGCCAGAAGCTCTGTTGGTGTTTCAGGAGTCACTTGGAGCGCCACCACTGCCCAGTTCGCCAAGAACTACGCCGTAAAGTGCCTCTCGTCCAACAAGGTGTTGATGGATCATAATCCCAACAGAAACAACAACGGAGTCTACTTGGGGGAGAACATCTATGCATTCACTGGAGATAAGGCTAGTGGGTTCGATGCTTCAATGAACTGGATTCAGGAAAGCAGGGATTACAACTACAGCACGAACACTTGTGCTCCCAACAAGATTTGTGGACATTACACCCAAGTTGTAAGTTTTACTACTCGTTGTGTTTTTTTACTAATGCTCAGGTTTGGAGGAGTAGTACAAAGATTGGATGTGCTAGAGTCAAGTGTAGCAACATTCAGTATGGTGCCACTGTTTTGTGCAACTATGAGCCAGGAGGAAACTATAACGGACAAAAACCATACTAGAAGGTGTCTAATAAACTGAATGTTCTGCAAAAGTGTAATTTTATTTCATGTGTGTTTTGCGTCCATACGGTATAACCTTAATGTATGCATCGAAGAGGAATTGATCTCATTGCTCACACACTATGTATGGGGCTCACTACTACGTTCACAGTGCCTTTGTCGGAGCTTAATTTATGACCAGAGAACGATTTCCAGTAGTTACCATCGAAGAGAAGGGGAAAACGCCGACTAAAAAAATGCACTTTTTCTTTGTCAACTTATTCAAATTTTAATTTTAGAATGTTCAGACCTGGCTCTCCAGGTGTGTCAAGGGTATTTAACAACAGACCTACTTCCGCTGGTTTTCGAAGGCCAAAAAAAACTAAACAGCCGGGGAGACATGTGGTTCTAAGAAGACACGACGACAACGAACTCGTATTTCAAATTCCAATAGGGATATT
The DNA here is from genome assembly GCA_026419775.2 of Acrasis kona. Classification (NCBI taxonomy): domain Eukaryota; phylum Heterolobosea; class Eutetramitea; order Acrasida; family Acrasidae; genus Acrasis; species Acrasis kona. The sequence continues at coordinate 62,204 of JAOPGA020000732.1, forward strand.
TCACGACCTGTTCAGCGATATTTTTGTTTTAAAACATATTTGTGCGACACATTGCAACGTGGACTTGAATACAATTCAATTCGAAGACAATGTCGGAGGGAAGCTGTTAGCTATTCGTGACATTGAATATGCTAGCAAATCTAGAAGCGACATATATCTTTGTGGAACGAGAACGGAGTCTCCAACAAAAAAAATAACCAAAGCAGACGTGGACGGTATCATACACCCCCAGCAACCACACTATACCTACCTTATAATGCAACCACAACAAGCATCTCCACCTATACAACTTTCCCCTCCTCAGCTACAAAATGCATTTCAAACACCTCCACCGCCAATACAACATGAAGCATCTACCCAAGTCACTCAAACAATATCATCGCATCCTATACCATCACCAACCAAACGCTTATCAAGAGAGCTATTAGTGCCTTTAAAAGAAGGACAAACATCGCGGCCGCATTCCTCAAGGTCAACGAACAGCTCAACTTGTTCATCAACATCTTCTCAGAACAATAGCAGCTCTGTACCGTCATGGTCCAGACATGAAGAATACATTGAAGAAGCTGTTTTAATATGTATGGATAAGAGCGAAAGCATGAACAAGCCATACGAGCGGCATAAGAGGCTCGATAAATGTAAACGAATGATAAATACAATACTACAAAACATGACGCAGGACGGTATATCTAGACAAGTTGGATTTATAAGTTTTAATAGGACAATAACGTACGACATCGAGCTCACACACGATTTTGCGGATATATATCACTATGCTGACAAGCTGACAGCTGGTGGTGAAAGTGCGCTCTACGATGCTTTATTTGAAGCGGGAAGAATACTACATAAAGTGGATAACGACATACAAAAGCAAATCATTGTAATAAGTGACAGCTGCGATACGTGTAGTAATGTAAAATGCACCGAAGTGCAGAGAAAACTAAAACGGTGGGGAGTTGTCTGCAACATGTTTGTTTTTGATGAAGCTCTGAATGCAGGAACTAGAGAATGCGAAGCGTTATGCAAAGATACCGGAGGTATGTGCGAAAAAGTACGAACGGTATCGCTGGTCAAGTTATACAAATAAATAATGTAGTTTTATTTTCATACAAAAATCTTTTTACCCACACTATAACATGTACAACAAAATATACCAATCCCAATTGTCAACACCAAAACACTCAATGTTCTATTCAATACGCTGGGCTCTCCCAACCTCAACATCAGAAGAGGAGGAATGATATATGCTAATGAACACGCAGAAACACCACCGGTAATCTCAAACACGCTTCCTAAATCGGACACGCTCAGCGAAATGATGAGCGCCATCACGATGACCACAGTAGTACAGAACGCATGTAATACGCCCTCTCGTAGAGTGGTTCGGACGGATCCAGGGAATATACTACTCACAGCATAATACAATGCCTGTCTGGGCATAAATGCACCATAAGGAATGGACAGGGACACAGACGTCAACAAACAAATTCTTGCAATAACGCCCATAACACTTTTACGAGGCAATAAGAGAACCAAATTAGTTTGACGCAAATTTAATCGGAAAAACAAAAAGTAACCACAAATTCCAGTAACAGTTACTGTCGCCGCAGACATTAAAACGCTAATCACCACAATGCCATAATATTTGGCTCTAGTTGATTTCTTCAAATTGTCAAATACATTAAAACTCAAATCATGACACACAAACTACAAATGTGTCAACAAAAAATGTGAAAAAAGTAGGAACGTACAGTGTAACTAATTCCACCCAGTGAAGACAGGGCACTCAGAGGCCGTATGAGGGCAAAACTATCGCCCTGTGGAGGATTGAAAGGACAATGCGTAATTGCTTGTAACAAGAGGACGAGGGCAATGCCTACAATGCTAAAAACTGCAACAAAACTAATAAATTGCAAAACTGGACAATTCGCGCATGAAGGCGAATGGAGCAAAAAGTATTGTTAAATAAATTAAGACTGCTGTTCGGCTAATGTGATGTGCTTGATGTCCTGATAGGATGGTTACCAATTGGGGCAGAACTTCCGCAAACATGAGAAATTGTGAACATAGTCCTCCAAAATTAAAGCTGTGCCGAAATGTGAAAAATGATAAATGGCGAAGAACCTTACCAAAATATGAATATACAAGTGATGATGTGACCTGCTCTTCCGAATGCTTTTGCGCATAATTCTGGTAGGGTCTTCTCGTTTTGTGATTTTGATAAATTATATAAAATGCATAACGTGTATATTGTTATGAGCGCAAATATACATATCAGGATAGCAAACAATAACAATCCGCACTGAGCTACATATTTTCCAAATGCAACGTTCCCTGAACTACAAATGTCGTTTATAAGATTCCAAAGGGAAAAGAAGAATGTCGTCTTTTTGTATGATATGAACCATTCTTGGTATTTTCTCTCCACTTTATCCTTCTTTTTCTTTAAATCAATCGTGTAATAGTTAACAGGAGTTTTTCCACCTATAAGAATCTCTTTTGGTCGTCGCGTTGGTGTCGGGAAGTACTGCTCATTCTTTTCCATGTGATTTTGATTGTGTAATTACAACCAATAGTTCCAACACGTACGCAACAAACAAAACGTGTGAACACTCACAATATGTCAAACCTAATAAACGCATGCACAACGCACCACCACGCCCACTCACTCTTACACAAAAAAACAAAAGTAATGTAAACATTTTTTATTCATCAATACCGGCGTCTTTCCTTCTTTTTGTAAGTATATTTCTCATTAAATTCTTCTAATGTAGGTTGCTCACATTCAAATCCAAAATGTTCACGTCCACAATTAAAGCAATAATTAGATCTCCTCATGGGCTTGTGACAGTTCAAATGACCAACTTGTCCACAATTACAGCACATGACCGTTCCATCGTTGGCAGCTTCCTCCGAAATGATAAATTGTTTCAACATACATTCATCCTCCTTATGTCCATACTTTCGACACCATTCGCAAACGCCAGCCTTCAGGAAAATACATTTCTATCAATGTTAAAAATGAAAAATGAAAAAAATCACACACGTTTGAATTGTGACCTCTTCTGGAACATAATTTACAAAATGTAACCGGACATTTCAGCGTGGTGTGTTCGATGCTCGCACAACAAACACATGCCTTCTCAAAAGATCTCTTGTGTCCGAACGTGGTGGCCGATGTTTCTTCTTTGAGGTCATAATATCTTGGCATCGATTTTCTGGTAGTTACTGGTCTTTGTCTTTTTACATTGGATTTTGGTGTGGATGGTGATGATGATGTTGTCGTTGATATTGTAATGTTGTCTTGATTGATTTGTGGAAAGTCATCTTCTTTTGGAACGTAAGTTTCGTCGTCTTCACTTTCATCATCGTCAGTAACGAATGGGATTTTTGCATTCTTTTTGTTTTTTGTTTTCTCCATTTCTTCGTCCTTGTCGCTTTCGCTGCTACTAGTACTACTAATTTCATCATCATGATTGGCGTCGTTGACAATGATGTCGTCATCATCCGGTACTGATATAATTTCGATTTGTGATGTTGGCTGTTTCGACTCAATTTCTGTTGACTCTGTTGATTCGGATTGCGTTGGTTGGTTGGTGTCGGTTTCGGATGGTTCTTTTGCATTAATTTGTGTTGACTGTATTGTGGTTGTTTTTGATGATTCTTCAGAGTTGATTGATTTTTCAGTTTCTGAATCTGTTGTTTTTTGTTTCTTCGGGGGAAGAAAATCTATAACTTGAATGTCATCTTCAGACGGATCATCTGAAAGCTCATCAGATGATTCCAAATCTTTTCTTTTTCTTTTACGATTTTTTGGCTGTTTCTCCTTAGTATTTCGTAATTTTTCTTGTTTTTTTTGTTGTCTTTCTTTCTTTCCTTGTCTTTTTGTTTTTTCGGGCTTTTTGTCTATTAAATTCTGCTTGATGCGTCTTTTTTTTTTCGTTTCTAACGTAATAACCTCATTGCTCAATGTTTCTTTCGCTTGATTCTTGGTCTTGATAAAGTGTACAGCAGGTATTACTTTTCGTTTGTATGGAGCACTCATGTGTGTGAAACTTCAAGTTTGTTGTATTGTAAAGTAAAATGTGAACGCAACAATCGTGATGCCTCTGGGATGATGAGCATCAACATATTTAAACTGATGCTATAGAACTGTATGATTGAATGCACATAATCTGTATCGATGGAACAGAAAAGGTTGAAGTGGAATAATAATTTATTACATCAATACACGAAAAGTATAACATTGGTTTGTCTGCTTGTCGGCATTTGTTAGATATTTGAATTCATGAGGTTGATCACAAGCATTATGAACTTTTATACAATTTGCCAATCCCTTTTCCGAAATAAATGTTGGAGCATCTTCAAGACCTTTTCCACGTAGAATACCTTACGTGCAATTTACGTGCAATTCCCAATTCTTTATTCAATGCTTTCAACATCAAGACTTTTGTTCTCGCCAATTTGTTAACATGATTTGATTGGTGTATAATAAAATTTTGGCCAATTCTCTTGTTTGTTCAAATCAGGTTATTAGTTTAGATAAATATACGTTTATATTGCTACCATCAGTCTTTGGCAGCCATGCCTGTGATGAACACTTTCTTGGTCATCAAAACTCAACTCTCCAAATGGAACATCAAAAAGGTAAATCTATTTTTTCTGTTCAACTTTGTAAATCATGTTCCGAAGGCTGTGTGATGTGACCATTTTGACAAGAGACAACACTACTTATGATAAATCTACTTATCCCCCCGCTCTATTCGAGCCAAAAAACTGGTCAGATTCAGTGAAAATGAAGATGGTTAGCAAAATGTTGAATTTTTTGAAGCTTGAGTGCTTTGAGGACAGCCTAAAGGAAGCTTATGAATCCAACATATATACTTTCTTTACACATTTCCCCATTGATAAACTATTCTTAATGAGGGATGCCACCAGAAAACATGTGGTAATCGAAAAATATTATAATTATCTATGTATTTTAGGGTGCGTGTACAATATTAGAAAAATGCATGAGTCGCCTCTGGCGAACAACTTCATGCTTGCCTACCCTGCACTAAAAAATTTTGAAGGCGCATGCAAGAGGGGTCAAATTAGACTAATCGAGTATTTAACTTCTATACGGAAGCTCAATGTCAAGAAAAAACCAGATGTAACATTTAAAAACGTTCTTTTTCAAGTTTGTGAGCGTGGAGAAGCGGAGGTATTTGATACATTAATAAGGGAACACTATGAATTAGCCCCACTGTCACAAAATGAGTGGGATAGTCTAATGTCTACGGCTTGTTCATCAGGGAACATGGATGTAGTTATGGGAGTAGTTGAGCACTGCGTAAATCTTCAAGCAGCTCTTGAAAATGCATGTAGAAGGGGCCATTGCGAAGTTATTTACTTTATCATCGATGAGGCCAGATATAGGAGACGGCGATTGGAATGGTACAACATTTATCACTGGATGCCCATTAGTTTGGATTACAACAAAGCCTTGCTAGAGGCAATGTTGCATCTCAACGTAGAAGCTGTAAAAGTTATGATTGAAAATGGAGCAGACGCGAATAAGGTCTTAAAATACCTTCCACCAGGACAAACAATGAAAATTGTAACACAATGTATAACCTGAGTGATGCATTTAATCTTTATTTGCTGGTGCTGTTTTTGGTCTTCTTCTTTTGATTTTGCCTTCTCTCATCAACTTCCTCTTCTTCCTCTGCAACCTTCCCATTGGTGGTTTCTTCATCACGGGCTTCACGCCTCCATTTGCCATCAAGTTTCTACTCTTTTGAATGAACCTTATCGGAACTCCGCCCAAGTCAAACTCTTCCCTAATGGCATTAAGTAATTGTCTTTCGAACTGAGAAGGTAATTCTGTTTCCCTGCCCTTGAAGAAGAGTGCAAATTTTGGTGGTCTTGTGTCAACCTGAGTTACATATTGTATTTTTGGGAAGTAAGCAGGAAGAGATTGAGTGGTCAAGTACTTTTCCATGAAGGCGTTTAATTTGCCAGTAGGTATACGAGTGTCCCATCGGCTATAACAATCAACACATTTTCTTATCAACATTGACAAATTCTTTCCCGTTAACGCAGAGCACACCACAACACTTAAGCCTTTTATTTGAGACAATGCATTATGTATGGTTTCTTCAATACGTTGAGCAATTACATATGGATCTTGCACCGCATCCCACTTATTGGCAGCAATCACAATAGCACGGCCCTCATGCTCAATCATCCTTGCGATATCGATATCATCAGAATTTAGAGGTTCTTGAGCGTCTACTAATAAACAAACAACATTTGCATATTTTATTGTGCGCATTGTATCCTCATGAGATAGTGTCTGGACTCTGTCATCATGAATGTGTTTTTTATTTCTAATGCCTGCAGTATCGGCTAACAAAATTCTATAGCTTTTATCATTTTGAGCATATGTTGTCGTCATCTCAATGGTGTCACGAGTGGTACCCGGAACATTACTAACCACACAACGTTCCTCTCCAATAAGTTTATTAAGCATTGTACTTTTACCTACATTGGCTCTTCCTATTAGTGCTAAGCGCATGGTGTCTCCTTCAAATCCCTTCTTTGCACTCTTCTTGCTTAATAGTTGGCTCCTCCTGCTCTTATTTACATTAGATTTTTTAGTAGTTGATTCGATCTTTTGATTAGTCTTTTGCTCTATGCGTTCCAGCATTGACGATTTCAATTTGTAAGCTGAATAGTATGGATGTATGACTCTGGCTAACTCTGCAATGTTTAGTTTGTGATCCGCTGATATTGGTATGGGCTTCCCCATTCCATTAACAATGTGCCTTCTAAATGTCTCTTCGTCGCTTAGATCCATGGACAGCACTTTATCGCATTTATTTAGTACATGTATGGTTGGAATGTTTCTTTTGATCAAGTATTGAGCAATTCTGTGGTCCCAGTCGTGAGAGCCTGATTTGTAGTCAGTAACAAGAAGGGCCAAGTGAACAGATTGTAGAGAATTCTCTGTTTGAAGAATCATTTTGTCCTTTGAGTGTTAAATATAATGTTAAATGTTAAAAGTTACAATGTTATCTGCTCCTGGCGTATCAACAACTACAAATTCAATTTTGTTACCAATAACATCACTGTAAATGTCGTACTTCTTCACCAAGTGCTCTCCATGATATCTAAGTTTCAATTCGGCATCCATTTCTTGACAATCTCTTGTAACTCCCGAAGTCTTATCTGCTATAGCATGATATCCGCCGGCTAGTACGTTGAACAAGGTACTTTTGCCGACATTAGGTCTACCAATAATCGCTACTCTAAGCGAACTCTTCTTCTGAACAGTCAACACCGGCTCAGAATGTCCACCTTGTAATTTTTGTGATTTGACACGATTGTCTCGAACAAATGCCACTTTCGTATTTTTATTCCTGATAGTTTGTGTACATAATCCCAATGAAACCCCCACTCTTGAACATTTCTGCAGCGTTGAAATTCTTTTCACAACAGACAGCATCTAACAGGTTATTGTAATAATCAGAAAAAGAACAATGACGCAGGAGTCAATACTAGACGGTGTTAGAAGATCATGTAGGCAGGCTTCATCAAGTTCGTCCCAGGTGAGGATCAACAAACAGAAATTAGAAGAATTTTCAAAAGGTCTAGCAGAGGAGGCAACAACGATCAAAAACAAATTTAGCAGAGCTGATCCATACCCACTTAAATTCGATCCAATAGAATTTGAGATCAACTTTAACTGTATCTATGCGCTATTAAGCTTTGGTAGTGGATACACAAAGGAGTTAGATCAGCACGTTGGAAAAGTAACCGCACACCCTTTGCTTCTTATATTAACCTTTAGGGACTTGATGAAATTCTGAAGTATGGTCTTTTGTCCATGACTCTATCAGGGGCAAACCTGGATACAGAATTCATGGTTAAATTCACCATTAGTGACGTAGAAAACTACTTCCGGATCCCTATCCAAGAAGAAGTTCAACATCCCACAAATCCAATAGTCAGGGTAATTTCATTCAAAACCAAACATCTCACCACTTAGATTGGTCAAAACACTAGTGTTCAACCATTTGCAGAGTACATCAGGTACGCCATGAATGATTGTGGAAATGTGCTATCAAGAAGAGGGCATAAAGATTTTGCATCATTCATCAACAGCACATTACAAGAAAACAGTACCGCCGCGCACTTGATCCAACAAGTCACAAAAACATTTCCGCACGTATTCAACGACGAATCAGCACACTCTAGTACGCCACCCATTCAAGTACTATTCCACAAAAAAGCACAATTGCTTGTGATTAATTTATACAGGCAATTAAAAACGAAGAATTCAATCTTTGACTTTTCGGACATTAGTCAATTAACTTGCTTGGCAGAGCCAATTGTTTTTGCTACATTAATTGAAAAGGGTATATTAGAAGGTACATCAGAAGGCACTACTCCAATTAATGGTATCGCCGACGAAGTTGAATTAAGAGCGCAAAGTGTGGTTGCGGTGGAGGACATGATAAACAAAGCAGATGCACTTTCAGCTGCCGAGGTATGGCTGCACTTGTCAAAGTCAAGTCCTGCAGTGAATTTGCAGGTAAAAAAGACGGTCATGTATTAATAAATTTTGTTTTGATTTTCATCTCCTTCTTTAGAAACAAAAAGTGTCAGCTTAAGTAATTAATTTTGAGTGTTAAATATTATACCAGTAGTCTTATGTTGTATGTTTTTGTTGCCCGTGGTTTTTGAAATTGGGACCTTCCTGAGATTTAGGAGTTTGTAATGCAGCCAACCGATGATGTTCAGTGCTTGGACTTGAGTAAGGCGAAGCTAGAGGAAGCGAAGAGGGATCTCGCAACTCTAAATGGTTGGGAGCTGGTTCAATCAGAATCTGGTATTTCAGGCTATAAAATTGACGTGCCAAACGATGCGAATAAAAAAGTAAAGGGTGGTGGCATTATCAAAACAAAGTTATCTCCAAAGGAGTATTTAGAGTGGTTTTTCAGTAATTATTTCTATGCAAAATTGATCCATTAACCTCGCAGGCTACCTTATTGACGAAGAGAAGAGGAAGGCATTTGATCCCCTTTGCAACAAAAGAGAGGTTGTTTATGAGAATAAGCCCAATGAGTTGAAAATATACCATGTAGTAAGTTAATTTTTTGTGCTTTACTAACGAAATCAGCAATACACATCTCCTAGTATGATGGTATCTCATAGAGATACAGTAATGCAAATACAATTCTTCCATGAGGACAATGCATCCTATAGCATTGGAGTAGAGGTAGACCATCCATCTCTTCCACAGTCCCCAAGTGGATATGTTCGCATGAAGAACAAATTGAACTGCATGATGGCCAAGAAGAAAAATGATGGTGAACTTGAGGTCTGGAACATTAGTCACTTTGACCCATCTGGGTATGTACCAGCATGGATTGTTAATGCACAGGCTGTTGGAGAGGCTTCAATGTTCTTGGTCAAGGTCAAACAAGCAGCGGAAGCGCAAAATTAAATATGGAACGAGAAACAATAAAAGACATGAAATTATACAAAATCTTTATATACATTTATTATACATTACTTTGATTTAAAACATTTCAAGAACGAGTAAATCATCAAACCTGCAGTGGCAACGGCTATACCAACAGCGCTAAACAATGGCAAGTTTGTTCCGAACAAGAACATACTCAAAAATACTAGAACAACCTGCTTCAAGTTGCCCAACACACTCATGGTCAGTGGGGACGTGTTCATGTTCGCCAAAAAATTGGTCCAATTTAGAGCAAATGATATCAAACCCGATAGTATAACCAAAAGATACGTTTGCACGGATATTTCATTATAAACAGTAATGAATGTACTAACCTCGTTATTGAGGAGCGAAAATGCAAACATAACAATCGAAGCCATTGGGGACAGCTTTGCCAACATCACCATTGGATGTAACTTATCTTTTGTTAGATACAGATTCGTCACAACAACCTTCAGTGCGGCGAAAATGTTACCAACAATCAACAAAAATAGAGAAAGTACAGTAAGCTCGACATCACCATAAACAGTCATGGCAACTCCTACAACAATTGGAACCACGGAGGCAACTATTGAAGCAGATGGCTTTACTTTGAGTATCAAACGTGAAGCAATCATCATGAATACAGGAATGGTACTTCTGACCACTTGTGAGAGGGGGAGGTTAACAATCTTGACTGCAATGTTTCCGAATGCAATGTTTAAGCAAAATAGTACCACAAAGTACCTTAGATGCTTTTCTCCCTGCTTGCTGATAGACTTTTCACCAGGAACAAGCCCTGAAATCAATACTCCTTGTGATAGCAGCGTTCCAACAATCATGTGTACTGTACTCATTAAAACTGGAAACTTGAAGGATGAACTTGTAAATATATGCTTCATTAGTACGGCCAGCACAACATTTAGCATGAACCATATTGATACCCACAGTATTCCTTTTGCTCTATTCGTCTGCTCTTGAATTGTGTTTGTTTGTTCTCGAGGAGAAGTGGCTCTGCATTCGGTAGCTGATGGTGTTGTGTACTCTTTTGGTGCGCTCTGTATATTTATGATGCAGTCCTTGGACCCAAAGTCTTCAGCAGCGCTCTCACGTGAATACTTGTGATGCTTGGGTGATGAAGAAATGACCATGGTTTTGTTTTATAAAACTCTTGAGGGTTTTTGTATTTATGCATTCCACCATCGTAATCACCGCACCTAAAAACGGTTAGGATTCGGAATGCATGAAAAATATTTCTTGTGCGGATTTTTTGTTAAATCTCCGATATCCATGTATGAGTTTATATTGATTTTATCCGTTGCTAAATCATAAACCCTCTTTATATTTTACGACAATTCCCCGTGAGGTGATAATGGTTTAACCGTAAAGTTCACAATTAACAAAGAGAGCCACCTTTCCTTTCTTCTACACAACCAACACTAAGGTGGTTTGAAATAGAAGTCATGACAAATGGTGGCATTAAAATTTGATACATATTTCTTAGATGGGTAAGGATGGATCCATAGAAGATGTTGACAAGAATCTTTCACACAATGTTTTTCCGCAACCGCTTTGACTGCCGTACCAAGAACGATTTAGAAAGTTCCAAACAAAGAATGCACTGTAGAAAGAAACTTCTATCAACATTCTCAAAACTTCCGTAATTTGGATAAACATTTTGTAATAGGGTCAACTAACATAATTGATGTCAATTCGTGATGCTATAAAAGCTGATGACGTAACACTCAGAGATATTGCTTCTAGTGTGGAACACATAACAAATACAACCCATCGGCCACTACTCCTCACCAGCCTCTCAAAATTAAAAATTAACGATGAGGGGGCATTGATAGCAAGACTTATACCTATCGGTAAAGACCGCGTGCACTTTGCGTGTCTATCATTAACACAGGACTCTGACCTAAATGGCTTTAGAATGGTCTGTGAGGTGGTTAATAGCGATGAAACGACCCCAACCATGGAATATATGTATGATTGGAGAATATTTACGGAATGGAAGTTGATAAAGTGTAATTCGTATTCAAGTAATTCAACAAAATCACTTCCCAAAAAATATTTGGACTGCTTTTCTTATATTGAAGTTGCTCTTAACCAAAGTCATCTTTTGTATCATATTGACCGACCCTCGTTATGTCTTTTTGAAAATAAAATTTCTTTTACAGGCACTGTTAAAGCTATAAGCTGTTGTTTTACCCAAGTTCATGATGGGCATGATGAAGCTTGTTTTGTTGTTATCATCATCACGGAAACAGGGAAGCCAACTAATATCATGTTTACAAATTCAATGTATCCTGATGCTATTTGTATGCATCATTTTCTGAGTGTAGGAGAATCATACACGATAACTGGTCTGAAACAATTCGACCTGATGGTAGACCATCAACATTATTATAATGGCACCACTTTTGTTGCTTGTATTGATACTCGTATTATCCCCGAAAAAGATGTGCTATATCGTAGTCAATGTTCTCAAGAGACATCCGTAAACATTAATTGCATGTTTGATTATATAGGTGTGATAACCGACCACAGCTCATTGTTGGTGAACGCATCTTTTATTTTAAATGATGAATACACTGTGTATTTGATGGGGTATGGCAGTAGTGATTTTGGGAGGTCTTTGAGAAGAGGTGCTAAAATAAAAATTTCTAATGCACACTGTGTCTATAACCTTAATATCATTGCATGTTGCATGTACACAACTGTAAGGGTTTTGTCCTTCTCTGAAATTGATGCTGAATATTCTCCTCTTGTTTTAAAATACGTACCTCTCCACAATGAAGCCTTTACTGTGCTACCTACTTTGTATCCTCACTATATTTTGTATGAAAAATTGTTACAAAGAATGATTGAGAAAAAGTTCAGCAAATGGGAGCATAAGAACACAATGACATTGATGCGTAGATTTTTTGACTATTACGATTGTGACCATCATTACCCAATCACACAACGCTTTCTTTATGAGCAGTTTGTGAATCATGATTTTTGTTGTAATATAATTGAGAAAGGAAATGTAAATGTTGAGAATGTTGTCACTTTACACGAAGTTGTTGAGTTTATTATAAATCTATACAAAAGTGGTTCTTTGTCATTTCCTTGTGTAATTAATAAGGATACTCTTAATAAAGACTGGGTTATGATCTGTAATGTGCATCATGTACACGATGATATGTGGGCTCTTTGTGACAAGAGCGGTGAACTTGACTGTATGTTTTTGGTTGATAACATGTTGGAGCTCGACACCTCTATCCACAAAGATGATGTATATCACATTGTAGACTATAGATTGATTTTAGATGTGGTTGAAGATGTTGTCACCTGTTTTGTTCAAGTTCTCAACATGGAACGTGTGGTGGCTGTGTCCAATAATCTTTCTCTTTCGCGTGCTGATGACCAAATAAAAATTTTGTGTCTGTCCCCATATAACAACAATAGTTATAAAATAAAATGTAAGGAAAATTCAATGATTCAATGTAAAGAAGGTTGGCACTGGATGTATCAAATACTAAAGCGACACTTACACCAATTTATTTGTGGTGAATTGGTAATACAAAACAATAAAATTTGTAAGCATGAAAAAACAAACAAAACAAGTATTTTGAGCGTTAAAGATGTGATCCTAACTCATCCTCCCGTTTGTGATTTTGTTTGCGGGTTATTGATTGAGAAATCTCAGATCACTCAAGATCAGTCATCAAACCATCGAGTGTTCTTATTAAAGTTAAGAGATGTAAATGGACCTGAAGTAATTGGTATGTACTATAAGATACCAGCAGGCATAAAAGATGATTTGCTTCGTGGGTTGATACCTAAGCATGTGCTACTAACTTGTTATAATGTTTCTTGTAAAAAAAGCGCGTCGACATCCCAATATTATTTGAACTTTAACTTGGATAAGTCCATCATTGTCGCTTCTAAATACAATCCTTCCAACCAAAACATTAACTACAAAAGTGTAGAGGTGGTCAATATGAAATACCTCGAAGACAACAAGGATTGTCTACCGAGCATTGTGTATCAAATCAAGTCCTGTGTTATTACAAATGTGTATAAATTCAATGTCAGTAGCTGTAATTCCTGCGATGTAGTTTTTGGTGTACATGATGGAACAGGAAAATGCTCTGTTGTGATAAAAGATGTTCATGTGTTGGTACAGATCGCGCCAGACGCCATGAACATTGGGGAAGAACAAGCTTTGAACAGCACGTATTTAATACATTTGCAATTTGATTTGTTTGCTAAAAACATTACAAAACAAGGCACCTTACGTTTATGGGCAATCAACACAACTCCAATCCTCGACCACTGGCAGCGCTGTCGCGATATACTTTCTGATATTCTGAATAATACATAATTGCATATTTAGTAAGCGACAGAATTGTATATGTTTATTAGTGAATTAATTAGTGTTTTAATGATATTGAGTTATATGTAGTGTGCAGCGCTTTCGAAACTACTCAAATAAAAATCATGTTCTCTGAGAGTCTTTGTAATTGTTCAAACTCAATCTCGACAATTCGTTTATCTTGTGCTGGGCAGTAACGAACGAGTGATTGAATTTGTTGTGGCAACATTGGGGGTTGTTGGTTTCAATTTTTCGAGGACATTATTCACCAACTTCGACGTACTTTGAATGTTGGATGTACTCTTGTCAATGTACTCCTGCGAAGTATTCATGTTTTTGTGGCGTGATCATCAGATGTATAAATATCGTCCGCGGTTATGTCGAATGTAGCAATAAATTTAGTCCACAACTCATTGTTGCTATTGTACAATTTCTGGGTTTTTTCATTGATCCCAGTGGGCAGAGTTGTAGCTTTAAAGTTGGTTTTCTCAACTTCTGAAACATTATCCAACTTCTCGAGCATTTTCTGCCATCTTTAGCTGGTGAAACTAATGGTCTATTAGTATTTTTCCCATAGAAGTGCTCTGGTCCAGTATTTTTTCTTTGCTCAGTTGCATCACCTCCACGGATATTTACAACTTCATTGTACGCTTTGTCTTTAATTGCCTCTGCGTCACTGTATGTTGCACTACGTGGGATATGCACACAGTTGTTGGCTAGGTACTCTTCATGGATGTTTTGTCTACCGCTCGTTCCTCACTCGTTCGAATCTTTGTTGCACTCGTGCGGGAATAAAAAAACTATCAATACCTAATCAACCACAACGTATTACAAAAAGACATTCTACAATTACTTGCGCAATGCGTTGACAGAGAAAGAGGTGTAATCATTAGCAACCGAATCAACGATCCATTCCTAAACAACAAATCCTGGAATGAGTCCAAATTAGAGATACTCTCTAGATCCATCGAAGACCATGGAGCATTATAGGCGAGAACTCAGAGAAATCGCACCAAGGAAAGGAGAGTCCACAGCTAAGTATCACAGAAGATTTTTTGCTTATGTGTCAATCTTGAATATCGACAAATACGAAGCAGCAGAAATATTCGTTTTGTCATTGCCCGAATATGTCCAAAGAGAATGGAAACCGCACCTCGTAATGGAATGCCACCAAAGAGAATGACCATTACGGAAATGATGGATTTTTTGTGTTACTTTATGAGTCCCATTGAAAAGACCACATACTTAAAGAGCGAGCACAGCACCGGAGAAGAGAAGAACAAGCTTGGAAAGGACTATAGGAATGAGCGTCTGAGCAAACAAGTACACCATTTGAAGAATAAATTTCAAATAAGAAAAAATAAGAACAAACAGTACAAACGCCCACAAGTCCGATAAGAAGAGTGCCAACGATAACAAGAGTAAAGTTATCAACAAGGAAGATATGCATTGTTGGAAGTCTTCGAATAAATTTAGCGACGATGATGGTCTTATGTACGAAAGTCTTCAATATGCTACCACAAAAGTTAATGGAATTTCCACCAAAGCCCTAGTAGATAAAGGAGCTCAATTGAGTGTTGTAAGTGACGAATTACTGTCAAAATAGGGTTTTATTTGAATTCGTAGACTCATACATCTGTATATTGTCACTCGAATGATCATATATTTACATATTACACATTAGCTGTATTAAGATAGGGTCTTGATTAGTCCTGCTAGCTAGGGTTGTCATCAAACCAATTTTCCCTCTCCTCCATTTGGGTATGCCAGTCTTCCAACTCTTGATCCTCTTTTTCACCTTCTTCTTCATCTTCGGTATCCTCCCGTTCTCTATTCGCCGAATCTCTATATCTGGATCTGCTCCCATCTGCATGTTTGCCAAATTCGTACATTTTAAGTCGTAGTAGTATTTCCTTGGCTATATGTGCTTGAACCTTTCGAAACTCTGCTTTGGCCTCTTTGCATCCCTTTGTGATGTGAGTTAGCCGGGTCCATTCTTTTTTACAGATATCACCTCTTGCTCCTATCCATATTTCATTTTCACTTGTGTGACTATTGTATTGGCTTGTATCCCAACATGACGAATTACTGTCAAGAGTAATCAAGAAGAAAGATTTCAAAGTTCAAATCAATAAAAATGCGGACATTTTGCTTAGATTTCCAGACAGGAGAAATTTAAGATGTAAAACAGCCCGTATGCTAGTAGAGTATAAAGATGTCAAAATCGAACACACTTTTGTTGTTTTGCCAGGATGTGACGAAGAAGTTATTTTTGGAAGAGGAATATGCAGAATATTTAGAATCAAGGACATTTATGATTCTTTACCAGACATCAGTAATGAGACCGTAGAGAAATTTTTGAAGAAGTACCAGCCAACGCCAGTCGACGATATCACACAAAGAGATTACGATGAAGAGAGCAAAGGAGTCAACCATCCAGATGCAGAGAAATATATGAAACACATCGCAGATTTCCTAGAAGCCAATACATCCACTTTAGACAAACACAGTACGATTGGAACAATAGCAATCAAGTTTGTAGATGAAGAGTCTAGACGGAAAGGATCATGGTCACGCTCTTATCATCCACTCGAAGCCGAGTTAAGATTTCACGAGATGGTAAAAGAATGGGTTAGAGATAGAATTGTAGAAGAAATAATAGATTTAGATTCTCATCGTACAGAAGAAGAGAAAGACATGGGTCTATTTAATACTAATTGGTTCCTGATCATGAAAGGCAAACCCAGATTCGTTTTCAACTTTATACCGATTAACAAGTTGATTGAGAGTGACACTAATGACGTACCGGTTATCGACGAAGTCTTCAAGAAAGTAGGATCCTCAGGCTCACATATCTTTTCGAAAATCGATTTGAAATCTGCATATCATCAAATTTGTTTGCAAACTCAAGATAAATCTATTACAGGTTTCACATGTTTAGGTAAGAGATATCGATTTATAACAGCTCCATTAAGTTTAAAACATATTTCAACGCATGATAAAAGCGTTATTACAAGCTAACAATTTAACAGATTATTCATGGATAAAGTTTGCAACATGCTACAGAGGAAAGAAAGACCATCTACAAGGAAACACATCCAAACTTTAGTTGGATTCGTCAATTTCTTCCGTAGGTTTATCCCACATGCTAGTGATCTTCTGCATCCAATAATGAGTATGAAGCAAAAGACATTCAAATGGGAAGAACATCCAGAGTTAGAACAAGCGTATCAGAATGTATGCAAAGCATTGATCGACAACGTGCCATTTCTACATTATCCAGTACCAGATGTTACATTAGAACTCGAAACAGACGCAAGCGAAACATGTATCGGAGGAGCATTGTATCAAAGAATTAACGGAGAGAAGCGTTACTTGGGTTTTCAATCACGAGTGTTGAACAAGTCAGAGAAACTCTACACAATACCAAATCTGTTCGTATCAAGCATTTACAGAAGAAGTGTGGGGATTATGTCAAAAAGTGTGTTATCTGTCAGCAAGTGAACAATCAGAGAATAGGTTACGCGCCGTTACAAGAGCCACAGTTTTGCATGCCAGGTGAACATATCCACATTGACCTCATGCATATTGGGGGAAGTTTGAAAGGATATTCGAATTTATTAGTCATGGTCGACAAGTTCTCAAGATTTGTATGGTTAAAACCATTATTAGGTAAGACAAAAGAAGAGGTTTCTGATGCAATCATGCAAGTGTTTATCACATTTGGTTTCCCTGCTACAATCACTTATGTTTGGACGTGGTCCATTCAACCTAGCATCACCAGAGAAAGATGACGAGAAAGCTATACAAGCAGATCGTGAAAAAATGGAAAAGTTTTGGGAAGTCCACAAAGAAAATGTACCAGCATTGATTTACAAGATGAGAGTTCAGAATTTCGAGAAAGATGTTTACCACAAAAAGCTAGATATATACGAGCCAGGTGATATTGTCATGTTACGTAATCCAACAAAGAAGAAAGACGAGATTCAGTACGAAGGTCCCTACGAAGTAATTAACAAAACGCCAGTTCACGGAGAATATCTTATTCGAAGTGAGTACGAGAAAGGACTTAAAGTACCAACAAATTTCTTAAAAAGATCAAAACTTGGAGATAATCAGAAACTGTTAAATAGACCAGTTTACGCTGATTACGTTGTTAATGAAGATAAAGAAAAAGATGAGACAGGAATCGATAATTTGAGTGGTAGTTACTTCATCTTCATTGTCTGTGTGACTATCAGCTCTGCTGTTATCACTCTCATTCTTGATATAGTCCTTGTAAACAGCAGCAACCACTTTCGTTTTTGTATTAAAAGCAAGCTTGCTATGACTTATTTTTAACTCATGCTCTAATACCGTCCAGACATATTGAAATACTGTTGACTTCATAGATGCTTGACTGCAACAGCGTGAGCTCCAAGTCCATTAGGATTAGGCTTTATAGGGTAGTAAACTGTAGGACACTCAAGAGGTGCATCGCAAACATGTGCTTTCTTATCTGATGATATCTGATACTTCCAAACAACTTCATCTATAGTGAGCTCTGAACTAAACTCAAGATGCTTGGCAAATGTCTTATTTAAATCATCCACTATCTTTTGAAGTTCATCTTGACTAGCACGCATTGCAGAGTAGATTGCCCAGAACCTATTATCACCCCACTTCATCTTTCCTTCATCAGTTCTAAGTTTTTTAATGCAACTCCGTAATACTTTCTCTCTGTTCGAGCGATGATCGCTGGCTTCAATCAAAACACCATGTAAATGGTATACATCCTGTATATCAATAAGTTTGTACGCAGTGGTGTTTTTGTTTCTTGCCTTAGAAGACGTTTTTGATGCTAAGGAATGTAGGTTACTGTTTATTATATCCCTAATTATTACAGCCATTGTCTCAGACATTGCCTTGTAAGCTTGTAGTGGTGTTTTGAACTGTGTTTTTAGTTTTGGGTCTTGCACAACATCTAACCGAACCAGCTTTTTATCATCCAAAAGTACCCATCCTTCTTGCACAAAGTCGATTACTGCTGCTTGAATTGATTTATCAGGAACTAATGCATCCACCAATGATGTGTACTTTCGTTTCTGCATCAATGATAGTTGATCTCAGTATGCGATAATATGCATTGTGATACTGATGATGTCATAGTTCTTTTCGACGAGGTATTGATTAAATATAAAGCAGGTATTCATCGCAACTTTATCATACTCTGTCCCTGTCCATGACTTTATGTGATCTAAATTTAGTCCAGTAGAAGCCTCCACCCTGTCGTTGATAACGTCATACACTGTCGTATTCTTCTTTTCATCCGTGGCTATATTTATCAATTCCTTTAATAGCCGTTTGAATGTGCCACTTTTACATAATTCACAATGAAACAAATCGGTCTGCGTCCTTTCATGAATGTAGAATGATTCATCTACAGACTTGATTCAATCGAATGAGTTTTCAGGAGTCTTGTAGTCCCGAGCCATGAGTCACTGATGGAGGTCAGAGTGGAGGTGGTCAGCAATTCAACATGCTCAGGGTGAGTGTCCAGTGTGGGGAATATGATGTTGATGTTGAAGCAGATGAAGCAAAACACAAATAAAATAATTGTAATCTTTATTTCCTTCTCTCAAACTGATCGAAAACGTTTCCACTTTCATCAACAGCCTTCACAGACAATCCTTTTGCAGCACTGCAAGTCACAGAATAGAAATGATATTTAGTACCTACTTTCTCAACAAATGGATTTAACGTAGCGGAACGCAAAACACCCATAGCACCATCTCCAATAAACACAGTCGTCGTACATTCTATTGTCGTTAGCACTCTCCAAGATTTTTTCAACGCAAGAGTCTTTTATTTGATTGTAGGACTCAGTTACGGCTAAGTGCGGTTTAGTCCTTTATACTGGGAGATCGGATCGTTGTGAACTCGATATTTCCATTAAGAATTATAAGTCTGCAAGACAATGCAAAAAAATTAACGAAATGTCCGAATTATCGTCTGTTTTTGTTCGAAGTTGCGTTGTGACGTTTCTGAAGGAGGCAGCAATGTATCTTGTTTTAGACTTCTTCTTTGTTGTCATTCTTCGCCAACAAATCAAGTTGGTTACGTATTTCAGCACCGCTGTTGGAAAGCGTAATTATGCACTCTTTGTGCCGAGGATAACAAGGTTTCACAAATCATCGCATCATTGTTATCGGACAAACCACAGGCCAACCATGGCAACTCTTCGGAATTTATTGAACGTTTAGACGACAAAAAGCAGTCAATACATGAACTTCTTGTGTACAACAGCTCTATTCTTCTTCATAGGTAGGGCGTGCTTAAATTTATATTTTCATAGTCTTTTTTTCTTCCGTTAGCTAATAAACTTGACATCCATAACCTTTTTGATTCATACACATCATGAGTATTGTGTTGAAAACTTGAAATTTCATCTGCTCATTACAATCGGACTAAATCATGAGGCAAACAAACAGTGTGCTGCACAAAGAATATTTGAACTTGTTAGATGAAGCTGACGACGCAAGAAGAGTTTCTGATCTTAAAAGATGTTATACAAAGCTAAACAAGGCAGTGAAATTAATGCCCTACAACTTTGAGGCCTGGTACAAAAAGTCTCTGATTTATTGGGTCAATCAGCATTATATTAGTGCAATAAGAGCATTAACATTTGCTTTAAGGTGTGAATTAACTGAGTACTGGAGAGTGAGTAAAATAACAACATACCCTTAACGTCGCAAAGTACATTATTAATGGATTCATACACGAGATATTATCAGATATTGACAAAGCCAGTGATTGCTACAAGATGGCAAATCATGTTGGTGATGCAATCGGGAGTGGAATGGAAGCATTCTTCAATCTAGTAACATTCATTTACAAACTTTATTAAAAATAAGGGCTTTATATCATTACATTTATCAGATTTTCTTGGTGGCGTTAGACATTTTAAAGCTGCTCTCAAAGTAAGTGTTGTAATCCACAGGCTCGATAACCAATGTAGATGCAGGAGAATTTTTTTGAAAAACAAAAACACATTTATGCCTCCAACAAGAGTCACTATCAATTTTTGCATTACCAACGCAGACACAACTCACTCATCGCAACCTGTCATAGTAACATTGGCATAGCATATGAAAGCGTAATTCATAAACATTCTAACTTCTTCTAATAATTTAGTTTCTTGACGATACAAAGGCCATAGAACACACAACTACTGCGATTCAAAAATATCCATTTGATTATACATTTTTCAAAAATAGACTAAAATGTCATTTAAGAATGTCAAACTTTGAAGACGCCATAAAGGATGCAGACTCTTCGCTTTCACTTTTAAATTTAAAATGTGTTGATCCGCAGGCCCATCGCAGAAGTTTATAGCCTACGAGGCAGCGCGAGCTTTTCACTTCAAAACATGGAGGAGGCAAGAACGTACTTTCAAAAAGCCATCGAGTACTGCCCATCATTTTATTACCCATACTTGTTGCTTGCATACATGAACATAGCGTTGACAGGAGGTTACGATAAAGCATTATTAATAACAAAACAAGGAATCGAACATTGTGAGGGTGAAGAAAACTTGCTTCCGCTGCTTACATTTATTACCGAACAGCTCTCACATGTAGTCGGACTTTCAAAAGAAGAGAGGGAGAAATACCAATTTTATCTGTCAAATGTAGAAAAAAATGTTTTGTCAAGAATTGATTAAATTCTCTTCGTTAATGTTTTTGTTGTTCTTGAAAACGTGTGAGAACTTAATAGATGTCTGTCGTCTCCTGTGCTGTGATAATAGTATGTGGAGGACGTGGTTCTAAAAAGCCAGTGCTCTTGGAGGCGGGCCCGCTGTATGCAGCAGACCAACTCACAGTAATAAACTTTGACATTTTGTTAATTGCCGTTGATGGGACATCCGCAAATGCTATTGTAATCATCCACGCAAAGTCCGTGCGCAACCTACCGCGTATAAAGCGAATCTGATTGTTTCCTATCGTTTCATAAATCACAAAATGTTCAAAAACATCACAAACCCTCAAAATATTCTTGTAGTTGGTGGAACAGGTGGAATTGGGCGTGCAATTGCAGAAAAACTAGCAATAAATGCTCCTCAAAACTCCAACTTGACAATAGTAGGACGTAACAAAGACGCTAATGACGAGATTAAAGCCGCAGTAGGAGAATCAACAAGCAACATTAATTTCATTCAGGCAGATGTTTCGTTAATGTCAGAAGTCAAAAAAGTAGTTGAACAATACTCGACAGAGCACGATCGTTTAGATATCCTCGTTCTCACACAAGGAGTACTCACCTTTGATCACATTTTGACCAAGGAGAATATTGACTACAAACTAGCACTACATTATTATAGCAAGGCACTATTTATTAAAAGTCTTGTGCCCCTCCTTGAAAAAAGTAAAAATGCCAAGGTCTTGAGTGTTCTAGATGGATCAAGGGCGGATGTTAAAAGGGTTGACTGGGACGACATGGCACTTGAAAAGGACTACTCACTCTCCAAAGCCGCTAGTCATGCAATCACATTTAACGATATAATGGTTCAAAAATTAGCCAAAGACCATCCAAACATGTCCTTCTCCCATGCTTATCCCGGAGTCGTTAGCACTGGTATTGGCTCTTCACTACCATGGTATGCACGATATGCCTTCAAAGCGATTGCAAGCGTTCCTGGTTTGACACGTACGCCCGCTCAATGTGCTGACAACATGATCAAAGGCATGTTTACAAAGGAGAGCGGTTGGGCATGTATTGATAGTGATGGCAGCATCATAAACAAACAAGAGGTAACTAAGGACATTATGGATAAATTAGAGTTGCACAATAATGAAATATTTGCAAAGTCTCAATAAACACAACTTTAATGTCTTGACATGTCTTTATAATGTATTTAAAACGATCTGAAACTCGACACGGACTTCAAGTCTTTGTTTTATCACACATTGAATGAAGTAGATGGATCCATCATGATTTTGACATTTTCGTCAGTGCCAACCTATCAAAGACATCCTTCATATTATATATTACAAGAACTTCAAGCTTGATAAAAAGTTGATCCAACTCTCTCATTGCATCTTGGAGTGACGTGGAATGATGTGCGTGTGTTATACAATCATCTAGTTCCTTTCTAAATTTCTCAATGTCTGGTAAATTCAATTCTACTGGACTATCTCTTCTTAGGTACGCTTTGGACATACTTTCAGCTTTGTCCATCCTTTCATTGTGGTCGATTATGTTTTTGTAAAGCTGAATATCTTCCCAACACACTAGTTCGTCAGACAATAAAATTCATTCAATGACTTACAAATATTCTCCCCACAAAATGATTTGATCGCAAATAGTTTTAGCTCTTTTCTCTTATCCTCATCTTCCAATGTACTCTCGAGTGTGTCGTTTGAGTGCACCTTTCTATTTATAAAGG
Source organism: Acrasis kona (assembly GCA_026419775.2). Taxonomy (NCBI): domain Eukaryota; phylum Heterolobosea; class Eutetramitea; order Acrasida; family Acrasidae; genus Acrasis; species Acrasis kona. The sequence continues at coordinate 85,484 of JAOPGA020000732.1, forward strand.
TGGCCATACAAGGAAACAAACATGTGCAAATGTGATCGACAGCAATACCCATCACTGCAATCCATACCGCAGGAAAGTATCTTTCAACATGGACGGCATATTCTCTTATTGCCTGTGTTATCACAAAAGTAACACCCATTACTGCATAGATGATACATGACAGGATCATTTCAGTTCTCACTCTGTATGTATCTTTCATTTTGAACACAAACACCAAAATTATGAATATAATCGCCAAGATGGAGTAAATACCAACTGGTGCTAGGGCTAAACCAGAAATGGCGGCATTGATAGTACAACCAGAAACTGCGAATAAATTCTTATCATCAATTGCGGTATAGATACCTGTTGACACCAACCAGAATACGATGTGCAGACTCAAAAGTATAAAAAAAGCGATCCAAGAGAAACTTGAACTGCTTAGTTTTATTAGAACGGGGAGGATCCTCCCTATTCGCCTATTTGAATGACCCGACCCATTTTGATAGTGAGATTGTAGAGTACTAACTGCATATTTGACAACAAAACTATAGCACCTAATCACAACCGCGACAATACTGGTGGGCATAGTTATGAATGTTGATATCATGTATAAAAAGCAGGGAAACGTTCCTCTACCCACTATTAACCGTAGTAAATAGCATGCAATAGTAACATAACCACATAACAGAATGATTACCATCAAATGTACATCACGTACTTTTAGGGACGGTCGCTTCCTTCTAATAACAAGCAACAGAGCGAGAATCAAAACAAACGCCAAATAAAAAAGCACTTGAAACGGTTACTTGTGTTGCACAATGAAGTTTAACATACCCACTATACCGCAAATAATCTTAGTGTAAAGAAAATCCTCTGTAAAGGTTTGAACTGGGACTAACTGAGAACCATTCACATGAGACACATTGGTACTGTTGTTCATCGATGTTCGGTTGAGTTTGGAAATCTGTCACATTCCATAATAAGCAACTCAAACTAAAAATGCTAAATACAACAAAATTACCAGTACCCTTGCGGGTAATAAGATTGCATCCCCGACGTTATCTTTTCCTTTTTGATACTGTTTCATTGTGTTCGGTACCAAAAAGCAGGGGCTGTATTGATTTGGGTGAGGTAATTTCAGGATTGACAATTGTTTAGCCATCTCTTTCCACTACAATGTACTGAAGGCTGTACCGTTGCATTCTTATAAATATTTGTATTTCATTTTGTAAATCGAATTGAATTGAATTGAATTGAATTGAATTGAATTGAATTTATTCTAGGACTTGTTAAGTTGTTTTTGGTGGCGTAACCTAGAGCCTCGGAGAACACCAATCAACCTTGACTCGCCCTCATCACTCTTAGAAGAGCAGTCTTTTTTTGATTCTTCTGCCCCTCTTCGATACTGAGGTATGGCCCGGTGAGTGGTGTAGATCCGATTCAGAAGATTCGACCGGAGTATTTTGTTTGACTTCCTCATTGTCATCTTCCATTCCTTCTTCCATTACTTCTTCCTCTTCTTCAACGTCTTGATGGTCTTGAAAATCTTCTTCTTGGGATTCTTCTTGTGGATTGGCTTGGAGAGCTTCTTGGTCGGAGTCGGATTCATCTTGTGATTGGGATTTCCAGATGTTGTTGACCAGCCTGTTGATATTCTTGGACAGTGTTTCGTTCACAGCCATTAATTGATCCATTTTTGATGAGATGGTGGGTTTCTTTGGGTTATTTGTTTTGGGGGATTTGGGGGACTTTGTAACTATTCTTTTGGTAGTTGCTTTAGATGGAACTCTTTTCGAGATTGCTTTTGGAGACTTGATTTTGGTTGGGGTTATTTTAGGAGTGTTTTTCTTTTTGGATTGGGTTGGTGGTTGGGGTTCCATTTCCAAGTCAGAGTTACTGTCAGAATCTGATGGGTCAATTAAGAGAGGGGAAGGGTGAGAGCGATTAACGATTCTAATCGTGGAGTTGATAGAGTCGAGGTGCCATAGTATTTGTTTCCTGAGGGTAGAGGCTGTTTGGGAGTCGAAACATTTAATGATGTGTTGTCCAGCATGTTCTTGGATATCCTCGATTTTGTCGTCAAATTTCTTTTTTAAAATCTTTTTTATCTTTTTAAGGTTGGTGTTTCCAGTGATGACACATCTTACATCACAGATGGAAAGAGATTGGTCATTTCTGGAGAAGGGGTTGTTGATTTCAGTTAGACGGAATGGGAACGCATGTTTGTCTTTCTTATTTGTTGGTTCGTGAACCCCGGCTAGTGCGTCTTCAGGCATATCTTCAAAGAAAATAGTATGGAATTTGGCTGCGAATCTTTCGGGGCTAAAGGTGATATTCATGATTTTTTGATCAATTTTCTCGCTGGAAAGGAAAGCATTGATGGTCCTTAGACACCAGTTGATTTGTTTAGTTTCCAAGGGAGAGTCATCGACGTGGACTAGTTTGAACGCTTTGAGATGGCTAGCGGTCTCTGTCAGGAAAACTGGGTGATTTTCGTTGTTGAAGTCTCTTACAACTTCCGCGGCTAGATCTTGATCTTTGATAGCGTATCCTATGCAGCTAATTTTCTTTAGGTAAATATGCCCAGCGGAGGGATCGAAGTTATCACCCATGTAGGCGAGGTGCTCATTGATTTGAGAATCAATGTCTCCATTCCAATCAACAAGGAACTTGACACCTTTGTTGAATGGGAAGTCCGTCTTGGGGGAGAGTTAATAGTCGAGAATATTCTGTTGCTTGGTGTAATGGAGTGAGGCATGTTTGATTTGTTTGTTTAATTGTCTGAAAAGATTTTTTGGTTCTCAGCTTTTTGTAGATAGATTGTCTCTTAAGTCAGGTATTGTCGCCAAATTCTGAAATTGCACTCATATTAAGTTAAGTAGGAGGTAATATTTGTTTACAATGTATTAGGAAGAGAATTTTTTAAAAACTACTTAATAAGTGGAAAAATAAGTAAAGGTAGATAGGCTGTTTGTCTGGATGTGTCAGTGAATATGTAAAAAAAGGGAATCTTATCTTTTATTTTTTTTATTTGTGTGAAAATGTAGGCTGTGTGTTCAAGCTTAACGAACTTGCAGAGAAAGTAGATTTTCACAGCGGAATGCTATTTTTAAATGTCCGCTGAAGAAGAAAACACTTTCCACACCTGTGCAAAGAATCATTGATTTATTGAATGTAAAATGATTTACACTTTGCTTCGGTTGGGTAATAGCAACAGTATTGATATCTTTCTGAACAATAGTATCCTCATCAGGAGACAAATCCAATGATTTGTTCTTTTCACAATTTGAAATGTTCTCTTCGGGAACATCATTCATTTTATTGGCGACACTGGAAAAAAACTCATTGATTTTGTTGCTGGTATTCTGGCGCACTAATGTGTTATTGTCCTTATACCTCTCCATCGCCTGCACTGATGACCATCTGCCCAATCTAGCAAGCTCAGTATCCGATAAAGCATCATAAGCAGATACAATAGTTGTTAACAATCTTCGCTCAGAGTGTCCACTATAACGATCCAGTCCAATTTTAGAACTACTATCAGCACGGTTTGCGCACCGTACACCAGTTCTAACCTCTTCTTGAACATCATCAGGAAGGATCTCAATGTAATTTTGGAGCAAATTGCGGATGTTATTAGCAATCTTATTCTTCCCAACACGCTGCTCCTTATGAACATATCCACCTTGTGAGTTGTGGATAATCTTCCTCCAAAACGGGCCTCTTCGCTCAGACTCTGGTATGCAATCAACATAGTCTATCAAGATTGTATATGGACACAACCTTTTGTGCAACTTGTTGGCTGTCAATGTCTGGCTAGCATTTCCAGTCTTTGTGGTTGACAAAAACAATTCAATGACCTTGTTAGTGGAATCGAAGGTCATTTTGTCAAAGCTCCATTGATACAAATCATCGCTGCAATTGATCAACATCAATTTCCCAACAAACATCGCGATTTGCTGTTTGTTGACCTTTGTGACACGTGGATGGTTGAAGATTATGTGCACAATCTGCTTCTCGGTTAAGACTGCGGCTTGTTGTGGTGGTGGTTGTTTCTTCCTTTCCTCTTTCAAATACTTCGCAATAATACCATAGTTGGTGATGTTGCGTAGTTCCATTCCAAGTGTGTACATGTAGTAATAGGAAATGGTGGAGTGTTGTTGATAATCGGGCGTCTGCCTACTATCACTTAACGTCTTCAAATAATTATACACAGTTTTAGCATTGTGGCCTGTGTGACTACCACCTTTTTCAGCAAATGATACATAATTGGAAGCGTTCTTTTTATACTTCTCAATTGTTTTTGGATTTATACTCGCCTCTATAGGAGCCGCATCCATCGCCTCAAAATCAGCTTCTGTGAGGCTGTTCACCGTATTGCTATCAGCTACATTGTGTGTGACCTTCCTCTTCTTCCTCTGCCTTATTGGTGTTGTGGAAACTACTTTACTCATGGTTATTACAATCACTAAGGTTAATTTACCCTATTATATACATTATACCAAAAACAGCTAGTATTTATTACTTTATTTTCTACACAACCTAAAAAAATAAAATTTGGACTCCTCTCTCCATATAAAGCACTTTCTCCCTCGTGTCTCCGCCCCTCGTGAGAAAGTTCTTTCTACTTGTGAACTCGTGCGAAAATATCTATTTTGGAATACTTAAGGAGATCTTTTTAATAGTGAATTGTGCAATAGATTTGTGAATTGATTTCAACATTTTAAAAATAAGATTCTTCTTTCTGTCTTTGTTGTATTTTTGTATGCTATAAATATGATTTTTACCCTTCTACTAACAAGACTGTATTAGACAAAACGCAGCGTTTCAGCGCGTTGCAATTTATTGCAATCATATACAACTTTCCTGTTACATGGGTGGTTTTAGTAAATTTTACTTTTGATTTTTAAAAGAGTAAGATTTTGGGAAGTTTCTTTTGATAAGGCTCCAGGATCTTGAAGTAATTATACCTCTGATCCCAAAAGTGGGAAGAATCAGGATCAGCACCCTCAGTTCCACTTTTAACACATCAGACGCCTTACCCCTCCCATAGGTTTTTATTAGGATAAAATACCCCTCTTTCAATAAAAAGAAGATTGTAATGCAGTAGTTAAAAATAAATCTTATTTTTATTGGCAATCCTTTTTCTCTTGGGAATTGGAAATCCAGACTCCACTATTTCTCTTATTGTACAAGAGGCACTTGCACCAAGTGTTGTTTGGTATGGAGCTGTTGAGTGCACCTCATAAGACACTCCATTAACCTGCTCTTCAAATACTTCACGTCTGCGCTTTAGAAAATTCTTTCGCTTCTCTGACGGATGAACTAGCTTATCATGTTCATTTTCATGAATCACACTGAGTAAACACATGTCAAATTTTTCCCATTTATAGAGCTTTCCAGACACACTTGGTAGGTATTTATCAACCTCAACCTCTTCAGCACTCTTTAATCGATCTATCAGAGACATAAAGTGACTCTTGTTATTTGGATCAGGGATTGGCATTGGAAAGAAGCCGTCGTACTTTTTGAACATATCCCACCACATAATATTTCTACAAGGAGCGCAACATGATGTATCATTACACTTTCTGATAACAAAGATGTTGTTGCTAACTCCATGTACACTGTGTTTGTGACACTTTACAATTATTTCCTCAACAACCATCCTCCAATCCACCGGAAGAGATATTGGTTTATCAAAGTAGGTCTCGATCTTTTCTATAGTGGGAAATCCTTCTAATAATGGAACTTTTTTAACTGTGCCAGGGTACCGATTTTGTTTTTATGGCAGTGTTGTTTGGACCTTTCTTTTTTTCAAAGCAGCCATTCATAGCTTTCAAAGCAAGGTTGTGGTTCTGCTTCATCACAACAGACCTTTCCTCCATGTCAGCAACTTCATCAGGGTTTCCATACACATGACTATCCAAATTTTTGACGCCAATCAACCCTTTGCTCAAATATGTCATGATCATTTCTACTGGGTTTAAAGCACTAAGACCAGCAGCATAAGACGCATGTACAAGAACATCCAAACCATACTTGAGGAATATGTAAAAGTTCAATAGTTGATTGAACCGGTTAGCAGGAGCAATATCTGCAGCATTGTCAGTTATATCAATCAAGATCGGTTTAATATTGAGGTTTGAATAATGACTCCAACTTCCACCTGATGACAGGGATTTGATGCGATCTAGTAGATTTTTGGACTTCCCGGGCTTGTTGAATGTGTTTGACCTTGAGAAAATCAATTTGTCCTTGCTTGAATGACACATCATCTCTACTGCCTGTAGTTGTAAAGTATGAGATGACGTTTGGGGCTAGTGACAGCCCATGATTATCCCATAAATGATCATTTAATGCATGAGTGTTGTCTGTTTCTAGTAAAGCGACAGTAGTGGTGTTGGACCTTGCATCTCCTCTTGTTGGTGTATTCTGGCTTTTGTCTTTTTTTGTATAAATCGCATTCTGCGAAAAGCTTTATTAGAATAAATTTACATATTTATAAATGACTCTATACAGCCGAAGGCCCGCCTAGCCTTGGCGTATTTGATGGCGTGTGTTGCGCAACGCGCGTGCCAGATGGAGTAAGAGGTCTCCATCAAAATGGTTGATATCTTCCTCAACACTTGGAGTGGCTTTTTGACTGGTATCTTACTAGAAAAACGCTTAACTACATCCATACTAGTGTAACCAAGTAGACTAGCATAAATAGTAGCTTTACGCTT